>JAOWAT010050567.1:0-11489 GCA_028571025.1 Longipedia americana | reverse complement strand
TTGGCGTGGGGTCATAAAATAAAAAAGTTTCTAAATTTTATTGTGCAAATTTTGGCATGCGACATGCCTCAATTGGTGAAACAAAACTCGAGAAATCGTTGAAAACGTGTTGCGAAAACACACCCTGCACCACTTTTTTATTCTCAAATTATCACTTTTTTCCCCTTACGTTACACGCACAAAAATAGTGTATACTCGTAAACTCGTATACAAAAATTTCCAGAAAACTTGAAAATTTTGAAAAAATTAAATGTCAGTTTCTCAGGCTAAACAGAATTTGGGATTTGCACCTGAAGATATGTTGAATGTTTGGATCAGAGCTACTAGATTTTGGCCTTTTCTATAAAATTTAGTTTTTGCACGAGCCCCAATATACAAATAAGTGAAAAATGCAAATTTTGCCCAAAAATTTCATCCAAATTCTGAAAATTCAAAGCAAATTGAGTCTACTGATGTGTGAGTGATTTGGGAAACATGATTAAAAGTGCTCCTGAGAAGACTATGAAAATTTTGATTTTGAAACGTCAAATTTTTCCTGTTTCACAAAAACCCTCAGAAAATGTCCTGAGCCTCCCTTTAAAGTCAAAAATTTGTGTTCATTACACACAGCACACTCCAAGAAAAAATTCTAGACCCAAATATGAAAATTCAATTTTGAGTTGCTACTTTAAAAATTTTGATCCATTGAAGAGAATCACCCTAATTATTGAAGTAATTTTCCCGTAAAAATCAGCAAATCACATCATTTTCGTAATCTATCTTAGGACAGATAATATCCCTTTATCCTCACGTACCTGATTCAAGGTTTCAGTCGATCTAGCAAGACTCAAATAGCTATGAATAGAAGGTGGTTTCACATCATCATAGGAATGGACAGATTTCCCTTCAGATAACATTTCATAGTACAAAGCACTCGCCAGGTCCATATAAGAATGACTCAAAATCTTATCACCAGAAATCAAATCTAAATATCTCGCGCTGGTAAGTCCAACATCATCATAGCCGCCAGTCTGTGTGCTACCATTATACAAATGATGATGATTGGAATTCAAAGTGGCATTGGCATTTAAATTCAAAATCGATCCGATTTTCTCATACATTTGCGATTCGGTGTCGTAATAACCATGAGATTTATTGGAATTGGGTTTGATGTATTCTTCTTCTTCATCCTCTTCTTTATCATTATAAATATCGGAATCATTTTCTTCTTCATATTCTTCACTACCGTTGGTTTTAAATTTCTCTTCCAAATCTTTGGTTCCGGTGCGTGATGATGATGATATTGATGTTGATGATATAGGTGTTGCTGTTGCCAAGGAATCTTTGGTAGTTATGGTTATTTTCGAATTTGAAGAAGAAGGCAGAGAAATTTTTTCCGGTTTGCTATAATTATGATTATCATTTCTTGATTTTGATGGATTTTCTTGGCAGTCAACCGGAAAGGTTTCTGACCCTTTTGGTGTTTGATTAGAGGAAGTATCTTGATTCTTTGAGGAGGTAACTTGATTTTTATTTATTACATTGTTAAGACCATTATCATTATGACTGGTTTTTGAGTTAGGTGCATTAGACCGCATAATTAAGTGTTTATTAGTTGCTTGAGCATGCAACATTTGACTTTCCCGAATTTTTCGTCGTTGTTGTTGCATGTGTATTAGTTGCAGTTGTTGTTGGAATGTGAGAGAGGATTTCGCTGCCTGACTGCCATTAATGCCTGAATCTGAGGCGTTTGCTGCTGCCAAAGCGGCCAGAGTTTGCAAATAACGGGCAGTCAAAGAGGTGGCAGCAGCTCGTTTTTGAGACATCTGCTCAGAGGAAGTGTCTGATGATAATTTTGTAGTTTCAGAATTAATTTTGGGACCTACATTGCGATTTCCCGAATTATAAAAATCCTCTTTTTTCCTTGGTAGGGTGTGCGATAAATTCCTATGTTGCGAATTATCAGTCTTAGAATAAAGTCTTTCCATCTTTTCTTCTTTACTTTTATTATCAAGCATTTCCTTTGTTTTTTGCTGCATTTTCACATCAAAATTCTTTGCCTCAACAATCACAATTTGGTCTTTCAAATGATCTCGCCTAAAGGCAGAATTAGAAGAAGAAGAATTTGAAGAAGCAAAATTATTTTTATTTTCATCAAATCTCACTTCTTTTTGTTGCTGTTGTGGCTGCTGCTCTGGTTTCCCGGAATTTGATTTTGGTTTTTCTTCATTTTCCATTGCTTCCTCTTGTACGCGTTCAAATTGCTGTTGTTGCAATTCTTCTTCTTGTTCTTGTTTTTTCATTCTTTCTAGTTTACTCAGACCAATTTCGGTAGCTCTAGCTTCATCTTCTAACCGATTCAGAGCTTGAATTATCGTCGCAATATCAGTGGACCTTAAACGCAATTCTTTTTCACGAATTAATTTATTTGACTTAGTATTATTATTATTGCTTTTATTCATAGAACCGTTTCTATTTACAGATTTGGTTTTGAAATTGGCCACACCTGATGAAACGGATTCGGTTCTCAGACTATCGAATTTTGATGCTAGATTTGCGACAGTCTTTGGGGCCAGTCTTATACTTCGGCGTTGAGTCTCAACGGGACGCCGAGCGGCGTTGTGCCGAACAAATCTCGGCGAAGAAGCTGCCGTATTGTGCCGAACAAATCTCGGCGAGGCGTTTAACTTTGGACTGTTATTCTGAATAATCTTTTTTGAAGTACTTTTTTCACTCAAATAAAGTGTATCATTATTTCTTGAACTGCTTTTTTCACTCAAATAAAGATTATCATTATTTTGATCGGCAATAATGCTTGAAGATGACACAATTGGTTGTTTAGATTCCTCCCTAATCTTAAATACTTCCTCTTGCTTGTTTACACTTTTTGCATCTTCATTGTTTAATTCTTTTTCTTCTTGTTCAGGACAATCAAGATTTGCAATTTTGGTTTTGGTTTTCTTCCTTTGTAAAGAGGAAGTGGAGTAGTGCATAGCAGAAGAAGCAGCTTCCTCGTTGGAAGAAATATTATTTTTGGATGTAGGCGTTGCGATTTCCCGAGTTTCTGAAATGAACTTTGATCCGCCATTTTTATTCTTTTGCTCAACGTGCTCTAATCTCGCGGATTTTTCAGTGACGATTGTAACCTGCTTTTTGGCTTTTGAAGGCTTGGGACTATTATTAGAACTTTCTGTTTTGCCCTTTTTATTGCCACCCGTCATCCAATTGGACCACAATTTTGAGTAATGACCTCTCTCATTAGAAGACTCTTTCTTCTTATCACTTTTTGCATTGCTGTTTGCAAATTTGTCCTCCTTTTTGCCATTTGCAAATTTGCGTTCAGATTTTGGAGTCGGTAGAACTATTGTCGTTGTTGCAGTTGTTGTTTTTCCACCTGGGCAAAATCAATTTTTGTTTCGAGAACTTTTCCAATTTTTCGAGATTTATGGGAATCACAAAAATATAGCATCCAAACTACAAAAAATATTTAAATTTAATATTTTACTTCAAAAGAGGACTGACTCAAAATTGATAGTTGTAAAAAATTCACATTTTCCAATTTTTTCGAGAGTTTTGATTGATTCCTACCATGGCCGAAATCTAAAATTGGAAAAAATTTGGGAATAATTGTATTTTAATCTAATGTATTGTTAAACTTTAATTTAACGTTCTCATTTTTTTCTCCAAGCATTTTAAGTATCCAAAAGTGTTGGGTTCAATTCTCATGAAAATTTCGAAAAATAACATGAGATTTCATTTTTGTTTCACGAAAATTGAATCGAAAACACCTAAAAGTTTGAAGAAAAAAATTGAAATCCACAGAATTAGTAGATACGATAAAAAATGTTCCCGAAATTTTTCCAATTTAAGATTCCGGGCACTGTGCTTATACTGACAAAATGAAACATTTCTCGAATAAAATTGATTTTGCCCACCTCTTTTAACACTCGGTTTTCGCACAGAAATCGTCAGACTCGCTCGCAAATTACTATTTCTGGTCAAGAGCTCATTGGTATTCGACAACAGTCTGTTGAGCTCAACAATATCCTTTACATTATCTTTATTTGGATTTCTTAGTGCATTGAGGGAAATTTTCGCTTGAGGATTTATAGGAAATGAATCACTATCATTTTTTACCACTGCTTCATTTTCACTATTTTCATGATCGCAATTTTGCTGCTTTGTTAAAGAATCAATTTCACTTTCCCGAATTATTTTCAGCGAGTTTTTCTTGTTGGCTTTAATGACTGATGAGTAAACAGGAATTTGTTTTTGTGTATGCGTGCTATGATTTGGCGGATTTTTATTTGGCGCAACAGGATTTTTTCCATACTTATTTTCAATGGCCTCAACAGTACTTTTCACTCGACTTTTGACAGAGGTCAATTCCGGTTCACCTGATTCGATCAAAAGCAGGTTTTCTTTGGAAGCCTTCAGCAAATTGGGTGATGAATTCGAGGATGATATCCTTGATGAAGATGCTGGATTCACTCCAGAACCATCATTTGGATTGATTACGTACTCCTTAGATACGACAGTCGACTTTAAAACATTTTGTTTTGTTTCGTAAAACATGAAACATTTATTTTCGGCAATAATTTCAACTTGTTAGAGAAATTCTAACATTGTTGCAAAATAAGAACTTTTTGTTCTTTTAATTTAAGTTTCATTTTTCCAACACATTCTCCAAAGACTCCCAGGCGTGTAATGAAGTTAGTTTCATTGGTTACACTCCTGAAAATCTTTGGAGACTACACAAATATTTCATGCAACAAAACAAAATGTTTGAAGCTCGACTGTCGCACCTTATTTTTGCTCCACACGCCCCTGCGCCTTTTGAGCGTTTCGTAGGACTCCTGCAACATAACCATCTTGGACTGATACTTATTCTCACCGGAAGTGATTGCTCCTACTTCCGGTTCTGGAGACGAACCACTTCCGTTTCCGTTCTGCTCGCTGATGGAATCGATTCCGCTGTCGTCTGTAGTGTTGCCGTCGTTGGTGGGGCTTCGGGAAGCGGAAGAGGAAGTGTCAACTGGAAAGGAAAAAAGAAAGGGTTTTCAGCAACGATTTTAGGTTTAATTAAATGAGGTGGCCAAACGAACTTTTGAAATTAATTGAAATTTTGTGATTTTTCAAGCTTATGATTTTAAGCTAGAAGAAGTTAAATCTTTGATGAGTATAAACAATTATTCAATTATCTCTTTTCTCCTATCCGGAAATTGAGGTTTAAGATGCCATTTTCGACAAAACTACTCCATGATAGAAAATTTAAAATGATATTTTCCCAAAATTACACAAAACTTTTAAATTTCAAAAGTCCATTGGGATGCCTTAAATAATGTCAAAACTTGTATTTACGAGGTTTTTTAAATTTGTCATTTTTGAAAATTTTACTACATAAGCAATTTTGAGGACCTGAGCGAGTTTTTTGTCCGATTTTGGGTTTGAGTTTTTTTTGAAAATTCTGTGAAAAAAGCCTTGGAATCGAATGTGAGGTTTATAAAAAAAATTGAGACTGTAAAATTTACGAGTCAAGTCAGACTTAATTTTCTACAGAAATTTCCAAAGCATGGTAAGTCAATCCCACTTTTTAAATGTACAAAATTAAATCTTTCAATGATCTTAATATAAAGAATAAACTTTACTTTTGTTCTTAATTTCTCTAAATAAATTCTTTCCGGCAATTGATAGCAAAAACCAAATAAGGTCAATAATATTAAATAAAAATCTTTTCTTGAAAAGTATCTCAAATGTAAAAATCAAAGACAGAGTTAGAACTAACTGAAATTTCTTTCAACTAATCATACATAATTTCAAGAGATAAGAAAACTGTCAAAAATCAATCTTAGCATCTCTGAAAATGTGCAAGAAACAAAGACTATGAGTTTATGCAGGTGGCCAATGTTTACATATTTCTAATCAGATCTGAAAATGTAATGTTTCGTCAACCTCAAAACAAATAACACTAAAGTAAGGGGTGTTTCAGAAACAAGAGAATCTTGTTTCAGAGATAAACTCAAAAACAGTTGATGAAAATTGGCCATTGATTTTAGTTGCTTTTAACAATAGCCAATTTTGTCGAGATGGAATAGAAGTCATGAAACTATCCTTAAATTTATGTTGGCACAATATCGTGATCTATAACATTATCTAAAAAGTCTTTATAACATACACAAATGTGAAAATCCTTGACAGAACTTATCTTTGTGAAAGATTTATTTCTGTGACACAGATGTGTTACTTTTTTGCGCAATATTTAAAGCTTAATTAATTTCAATTTTTGGAAAAGGAAATTTTCGAAATGAAATCGTGTTGTAAACTTGGACGTATTCAAATGAGGCACCTCACAATATTTTAAGAGTATTTTCTGTTCAATTTTGAGGAAATGTCCATATAATATAATATTGATAAATATATTTATATGAAGTAACTTCAAGTAAAATTGTAATAAAATGAAAGGAGATGTTGATTTTCACTATTCAAAAATTAAAGGTTTGCTACGTTCATTCCATGTTGGAATTTAGTCTTTTTTAGGTACTTCTCTTTCCTTGTGAGGTGCCTCAAATGTGTAATTTCTTGGCTGAATGAGGCATTAATTTACTTCAGGTGTGGTCTGATTCATTTTAGATGGAATATCCAATACACTTTTCTAAATTGGATAAAAAATATCCAGTACGTACTTGGCAAAATGTTCAAGATACTTAGTCAAAAAATCAAGAAGGAGATTTTTGAAACTGAATCGAAGTTTTTGTTTAAAGGAAAAATTTTTAAAACGAAAATTTTCCAAACTCAAAAATTGTCAAAAGTAAGAAATTTTCAAAACTCAAAAGTCAGCCTATTTAAAATACAGTTTTTCAAATGCTTTGACCCAAAAATACAAAAAAAGTAACAAAAATAAAATTTTAGGCCTCCCTCCCCCATGTTTTCTCTAAAATCTTAGTTAAAACTTAAAAGATCACCTAAATGTTAAAATTACCTTTATTGATTTGTTTCACTTTCTGATTAACTTTCGATTTTACTTTTCATGTGCCTCATTGAATTATTTGCAGTGCCATAAATCAATTTGTAAAATTACGCTTTTTTGTTTGAAAATGTCAGACTTTTTTGACAGAAATTTTCCAAAAACTGAGAAAATTTCATGAAAATGAAAAATATGAAATTGACAGATTTGGAAACTTTTCTAATTTCAATTTTTATGTAGTATAAGTTCCAAAAATTTTCTGAAAAAAATCAAATTCTCGGAAAACTTAAATAAAATTTTTGAAAATGAGCAAAATTTTCCAAAAACTAAGCTTCAAAAACGTGAAAACCTAGATACACAAAATTAGTAGGCCTTTGATTATTCTAGACGGTGTCAAAATAAGCCTGAATGTGTAGTTTTTGTTCGTTTGACTAGTTCAATAAATTGATTTGTAATGGGTTATAGATCAAGATCATTTAGTCCATGAAAAAGGATAATGGATTATTTTGCAACTTTTTTCTTTTCTTTTTTCATTTTCATTGCAAACTTGACATTGCAAATTTCAATTCGTCTTCTTGGTTTGCACAATGGGATTTGTGACAGCTCACCAAAATAGTGAAATACAGTCAAAGACGGAAATAGCGCTCGTATACTTTTAATGCCACGACGGATATAACACCGATTTGACGACGGATTTAGCGACACTTTACTATATAAAGACAGAAATAACGACATCGTTATATCCATTGTACGCTATAAGTGTACGAACGCTAAATCCGTCTTTGACTGTACATTCATTTTTGTTTAGTGAAAAAAATATGTATTGTAGTAAATGTTCTTATTTTATGGAAAATTTAAGGCTTAATATTCTTATATTGATGTTTCTGTACATAAAATGAGTGTATCTTTTCAAATGAGGCATCTCAGCGGATTTTTGCTTTTTCAAAATAATTGTGAAACTGAGAAATTCGCATTTTAAGTTTTCAGTTTGCTTCATAAAATGGCAAAATTTACAACTTGAATCCTTCATAAGGGAAGTTTAAGACACTTCTAGACTCTGAAATTTTGTATGGAGTTGCTTTGAATAAAAGAATGGTCACCTGCTTCAAAACTTCAATTTTTCTCATCTCAAAAATCCGGTGGGGTGCCTCATATACCTAAAAATTCCATTTAGGGGGTTTATGAATGCTCAGTTTAAAAAATGCTATATTAAAAGAATGATATTCAAAAACACTTAAATTACTAAGTGCACTGAAAAATAAGGTTTTGAACTAAAATCTAAATGCGTTTCTAAAAAATAAAGTGAATCAAAAAGATAAAAAAGCATTTTCCTTGTTCAAAATCGTTATTTTTAACTCTTAGCATTTAAATCATACTACTCCGCCCGTCCACCATTGGCTGAACGCAAAAGTCATCAAACCATCTTTCTTCAAACCCACCTTACTCCAAGCTCAGGATAGGTTTTGGAAGATCTTAGGAAAGTTTATTCTCTAGTTTTTAAAACACTCCTCACTTTTTGCCTTTGCGCTTCTTTAAACATGAGAAAACTCAGGATGAAAATAGACAAATTTTGTGTTTTGACCGTTTAGCCAATTTCAAGTGGACGGAGTAATAGTGCATTAAATGCTTGAATATTAAAAGTTTTGCTTGTCCAAAGTTTTGATAAAAATCCCAATATATTTTTTGGAAAATTTCACAATGAATGATTCTAAAGTTAATGTTTTGCCCTTCTTTACAAAAAATCTAAAGTCCTTACCTCCAATTAGACTTTCATTGGTCATGGACGACTCCAAACTGCTCAAATTTTGTTCTGGACCTTTTACATTTCCACTTGTGGAAGCACCATTTCCACTCACTCTGGAATTCCCTCCAAGTGCATCATTGGATTCTTCACCGGAACTAACACCATCACTGCTGCTGCTGCTCACAGCTGTATTATTGCCAATGTGGCCAATATTACCATTTGTTGCATGGCCAATATGGCCATTGGTGGCATGGCCAATGGTCTCATAGTCATCGTTGCTTTCTGGGTCTTCCTTTTCAATGGAGTATGATTGACGACTGTTCTTGCGGACGCCTCTGCAATAATAATGTACAGTAAGAACAATGGTAAAATAGACCCCCCCCCATGAAAAAATTATATTATTTGGAACAATTTTTGCCTCTGTAGCCTTCTTTTGCAACATTTTTATCATCAAAAATATGATTTTTGAAACATTTATTTCAAAATTTCATGTCTTTTAGGAAAAATCAACAATGAAATCAAAATTTCACTAAAAGTAGTGAAAAATGTATTTTTCCCAAGAAAATCCTTCAAATTTTGCTTCAAGGCTGGTTTTATGTAATCTTTCCACTTGTGTAAAATTACCTGTAGACATTTCTAAAGTTTTCATAGATCTTGAACGGCTTCTTAAAACCACTCCCATTAGCGCTCGCTTTTGATTGCCCAGACGCTTGTTTGGCGAGTATTTTTGGGTCATCCGTGGCGTGTTTGCCAATCACTTTCGGGTCATCTGTGATCTCTGCGTAATGCGGATTATTCACCCCCGCCTTGTCAGAATCACCCGCGTTGTCGTATTCCATTTTTGTGCCACCAAAATGAATTGGACCTCAACTTAGTCAACCATCTGAAATAAAAACAAAAAAGGCAGGATTTAATTTTAGGGTCACTTCTTTGAGTTTATGTCCTTTATGACAATATAAATTATAGAGTGCGTTTCCTTCAGTAGGGCCGTCAGAAATGATTAATAAATGAAAATCCATTCATATTATTAGTTATTCATGGTGGCCCTACTCAAGGAAACACGCTTTATAAAGCAATTTTAACATCATAATTTATAAGTACGGTATGTAACTTTTGATTTAATTCATTTATATAATCTATATAAACAAGCACGTAAGCCGCGCATTACTCGCTGCTATTTTTAAAAGTTAGGCAAAACAATGATGATTTGTTAAAATAATGAGAATGTTGGTGTGCCGCCAGAGAAATTTCAAGCAAGTATATAGATCAATGATGGACGTAGACTGAACAGTTTTAGCAAACCGGGATGCATCGGCAGACTGATGAGCTTCGGCAGATGATCATGCACTGATCGCATGATTCAAAAATGTCTTTTGGAGAAAAAAGAGAAAAAAAAACTCGAGCCATTCCTTGACTCGCTGGCAGCTCGTAAAAATTGCTGTACATTTTTACTTATATAAATGTGGTTAAGTAGATACATATGGCACCTCAGGTATGAAGCAAAGTGAGAATAAACCAACTACTCCATCCCAATGAACTTGGCTCAACAGAAATAAATTTCATTGTCCCATCAAAGTTGGCGCAACAGAGATTTGTTTCCAAGTGTCCCCTCGAACTCAACAGGCATGAAATTTTTCGTAAGAACACATTATGTTCATAATAGAAAGTCCTATTAATTCAAATTCCCTGGTACACTTTGAAACAAATCACTGTAAAGCCAAGTTCATTGGGACGGAGTTGTGCACCATTTAATTGATGTTCTTCATAAAAGTGGTCATGTTTAGGGTGTAAAATCAAAATCGTAATAGCTAAATTGGTTGGGTGGATTGTTTCATCCACTTCCATGCACATTCAAAATATCATTACAAATGTGCATGGAACTGGGTGAAACAATCCATTCAACCAATTTAGCTATATTTTTGTATTACGATAATGTATTTACACCCTAAATATGACCACTTTTAGGCAGAACATCAGTTAACTGTTCATTGTCAAATTTCAAAACACAATATATTATTACTAAGGGAAGTCACTTGAGTAAAACTTGTTCATTTCCAACTTAGCGTTTAACTTCACATAAAGCCTTCTAAATTCTTTTCAAACTCTGAATTTTACTAGTTTTTTTATCTCGTTTTGTTAAAAATTGATGATTCCGGGGGTGGAAATATTTACCTTAGGTAAAAAGGATTATATAATTTTTTCTCTATTTACACATTGAGGAAAGTTTGTACTAATGATAAACTTTCAATCAAACAATGTCAGTAGAAAGCAGCTTGCAGAGATTATAATATTAGATGATCCAAAAAAGTTACAATTTCTGGTAAGAGGTGACTTCCAAATAATACAAGTGTTTTGATATTTACATTTGAGAGGGAATACCTTGATGACTGCTTTCAAAAGGGTAGCTTGTTACTATTCATAAAAATAAGGGTAGAATTTATACAAGGAGTATATGAAAAACAATGCATAGTGGTGAATTGACTTGTCTTCTTTCTCAAAACAAAGCTTAATTCAGCTGAAACTAAGTCTTTGTTATGAGATTGAAAAGACGTGAATTCCCCATTGTGTACTGTTATTAAAAACAGAACTAAAAGCAATTTTAGTTATGTACTCAATGTGTAATTTAAATTTTTAGCAAAGTGTGGGGAGGGAGGCTGAAACATTGTGGAGCATCTAAAAAACTTCTGATTTTATTACTATTAATCGTCCAACTTCAGCTTATCATAAAATACACCGTTTTTTATAAGAATAAAGTTTATAAGAATATGAGCTTCAAATTTCCGAAAAAATAAGAATAAAATA
>JAOWAT010050456.1:0-11490 GCA_028571025.1 Longipedia americana | reverse complement strand
ATAAAACAGTCTTTATGCACCTATTAATAGCTCTCTTCGTTGCAATATTTTAGAAATTCGTTCAGTCACAATCAGTTCCGCCAGAGTCCTGGTCGTCACCTCCCAATATATAGGCGGCGGACCTATTCATAATAACGAACGCCTCAGATCCGTTCATGCCTAGCATGAGTTGGACTCATGCATTTGCCACCCCCCTTGGATTCCTTCCATTCGTGACTACCTGTATTAATCATTTTTATCCAGCTATTACCAACATGTAGAACCAGATTGCTAACGGAACCATAGATTTTAAACTCAGCAAGCCGATTGTTGGCTCCACAAGTTTCTACATATAATATGAGCACAGTCCTGAAAATCTGATAACACTGCTCACTTTACGCTATTTAGCGTTCGATCTCCAAAATTCCAATAAGTCCTTCGTTGAAGTATATTTTTAACCCTAAAGTACAATTTCATTAATTTCTCAGTTAGCACTCTTAACACAGGACTCGGAACGATTCGCAGTTAAGATTTCATCGTTTCTACTTCCTTTTTCTCCTTCATGTAGGGATACTACTGTCTACCGTTCATAAACGGTGTTGCTGGCTATTTGACCGATTTTTTTCAGGTTAGAGTTTTGGGCTGTTCCCAGCCAACTCCTGCAGATAGATCAACGTTGTCTCTTTAAGTCCCAGAGTAAACACTAGTCAACAGCATTTCTTTCAGTATGTTCTACATCAACGCCGCTTACCTTCAAAATTAGAAAAAATACTAACTAGACTTTGGCCTAACACCCATTTTATAAGGATTCAAGTCGGTTCACAGCTTTCAACCTATCAATTCAAAGGCAATTCTTCATCTCTCGTATATCTATGGTCTCAGTTCTTTCACTTTCAGAGATCAAGCAATCTATACGTTAACTACAGATCCATTGTCCCTAACCGCATCTGCATCACCAGCTTCTTACTACAACACTTTAATCCATGGTTTGATATCTGTTCCGAGCTGCCCCTCCACATCTCCCTTCTACAACCTGTTGAGCAGTCTCTGCGACCCGTTATAATTTGTTTGCGACGATTCAATCCCAACAACTCAAATCATAGACACGCAAAGTTTCGATTTCTTTACAACTGGTCTTCAGGTAACCACAGACACCTCTTTACTGTACGCATTAACAAATTCTTACATACATATCTTTAGCAAATCTCCAAATGACGTTGTTTTCTTGGATATCGGGTACAGCATCGAAATATCGGGAAATTCTGGACGTTAACTTGCCATAAACTCCTAAGGAACGGTAGTCGCTCTTGCCGCCTATGACTACCTGGCCATCTTTATCCTCGACTACACTAACACCGATATTGCATCTCCATCATAAACAAATTTTACATTTGCAACAACAGTGTCCACTGGAAAGCTATCAAAAGTAGGAATTTCATAAGATGGAAAAGTGGTAGCATCTGGATAGCAAGATGACGTGTCCGTTTGGATGTTAAACTAAGGTACTGTTCAGTACAGTCTGACTGTCACCGTTCCTTCTACAGACTCACCGATTGTGTTCATAGAACTGAATAGTGATGGGAAGTTGATGGTAGTCGGGTACACGCATCAAGTTATCGTATATCGACTTAACGATAATCGAGATCAATACGTCAAATCTCAGACCATAATCTATCAAGTCGCCCTGTAAACCTATCCATGCACATGTGGTGATCTCACTCCCAATGGTTAAAATCTGGTTCTCTCTTTCAGCAAAGTCGTCCAAATCTACAAACTCTCCTAAGTCACCACACTCTTTATCCTGAACCATTCCCTATCTCGAGTGTAATTCGGTGAAACCAAACAATCTTGTCAAATCACAGATGACGCTTATTACATATTTTTCAACCAAATGCAAGTATTCTATCTTTACTAACTCCAATACAATCAATCCTACACTCTAGTAAACATTCTTCCGTGCGAACCCTCACCGTCAGTCACTTGCCAACTAGGAACAATGGCCCAAGATCATTCTTTTGTCATTACGATGTCAACTCTGACTTTGAAAGGGTGGTATTGCGGGTGGACAGTCAATCTAACGGGACCAAATGAAGATAATACCACAGAACCAGACAACCCCGGTGCCTAAATTACACCCAATACAACAGATAATAGCAATAATACGACTGAATCATAAGGCACTAAACTAGAGTGGTATGTTTTCGCAGGCATCGCACTTGGAGTGTTCCTCACCCTTGTCTTAGGTCTTGTCGTTTACTATTGCTATCTCTTGCACCGTATCGAAAAATTACGTGACTAGCATAAATACGTGGTCAATTCCAAAGACAACGAAAAGTAGGATTTTTTGGAATTTACAGACTCCGAAAAAAGTATCGTAAGAAGTGAAAGACTGAAATAGCAAACAAAACTTTACAAAAAATCGCTACTTTAACTTGGCAACTAGAACAAAAAAAGTCCAACTCCACCTGTACAAGAAAATCTACCCACCCGCAGAAGCGAGAAGCTTTCCAATGTCTTTAATATTACGGAATTGGAGGAAGCTGAATAGTAAGATCCCCCCTCCTTGCAAATCTTAGACAAAAAACGAAAATCATCGAAAATTTCAAATTATGCTAGGAAGAAAACGACCCAGAAAAAAAATTGAAGGTTTTTGTCGAGGAACTCAAGGACAGCATTCAACCGATAAACTACTGATTTTATATAACAGCCTAGATCTCGTTGTTTCCTTTAACAGATGCCCTTTCGGAAGTAATGAAAAATTGAAGTAGCTTTTGGTTCAACCATTCAAATGTTTAAATCAGCCCAACATCTAATATTGCTCATTAAAATTATGAATACAGATATTCACGATTTCCGAACATACTTTTCCTGTTTTTTTGTCATTACACATAAGCACGGTTGAATCAATATCATAATCCCGATTTTAAATGATTTGAACTAATAATTCACAGTTAAGTTTTTTTATTACACTCCGATACACATAAAAAATTACTCGTATTATTTTGCGTTAAAATTATAATAAAATCCACAATAGATATGTTTGCTGACTACCCAAAGCTACTTGTTTACGCTTGCACGTTTCAAATCAACGTCAGATAAGCTAATCTAAGTCTCAAGTTTCCGTGCTAGCTTTTTGTTGAATGGAAAACTCCCTCGGGGAAAAAATCTATCGCGTCCAAAAATCGAGTAAGAATTCAAAACTCCATCGCTACTTTTAATGAATCGCTAAGTCTTGAGAGCGAAATCTTGTTTGATTAAAACGAATAGAAGTTCCTCAAAAAATAATCCCTTCTCTTACTAAACCTTATATCCAGTAGCAGGCCCGATCCCAAACTTGTGGGGAGAATAGCTGTCGATCTCGCAGACGTTGTGAATAATAACAATCCTTACGAACAGTTCAGAAAGTACACTCTCAACTACTGTTCAGTACCCAGTGCAACGATAACCTTCAGTGCTAATGTTGTTTAAAGGCAATTACTGGATAAGGATCCACGCGATGTAGACAGAGATTCATTTAGGTAAAATTAGCTTTACTTTAGTGATTACTTCTCATTTCACAGTGGAAAAGCACATAGCAGAGAAAGGTCCACCGATTCACATCATTTCGAGTCCAGAGGCGGATTAAAGAGTAAAACTACATAGTCAAGGCACGTCGATCACTAGCGAAAGTTCATCAGATCCAGCATCGTGAAGAAAAAAGATGATGACAGTGGAAGAGGTGCCGATAATAACGAATCAGAAAGTTCTAACTTCGGAGTAACTCCCAGCAAATACCAATATCAATCTTATGGTCTATAGAAAGAAAAAAGTTCGTAAAGAATTGCAGATAGAGATAGAGCTACAAGGCCAGATGCTAGAAATGGATATCGAGGTAGAGAAAAATAGTCAAGTAACAATGTTCTCGGATAGCTGGGCATCGGAAAATAAAGATAGTACTCCCAGTTGGACAGATAGAAACTTAGAAAGTAAATCAAAGAACGACTCCCATAAAGAAAAAAGATAGGAATCTAGTAACCATAAAAGCTGATAAAAGTCAACTTCGACGTTACTCCGGTGGATCGACTCAAAAAGTAGTCCCATTAAAAGCCAAAGCATTAGATAGCTGAGTCTTTTGAACCGAAAACCCACCAATTCAGCCAATAATACGAATACTCGCAGACAAAAACGGGAAACGTTGGTCTGCCTCCTGTATCCACTTAGACCTGCAAGGGAGTAGAACCAACTGACAGTCGACACACGCCTGGTATTATCTCCACTGCTTCCCAGGATTCCGATAAACTAAAGCGGTAGTGGAATTTATAGCGCCTTACACTCTAAAACTAGATCGACAAGGCCAAATCCTCAATAACTCAGCTCTAACTCTAAAATAATCGACTAAAGTCCAAGCTCCTCCAGTTCTAGAAGCAATCCTAGGAATCTAAACTTAAGGTCCACACCTAAAAACGTAAAGCAGCAGGCATCATGAAGTCCAAAGATGAACTCGAAATGTAAAACTAATAATTAAAAACCGATCTCAAACACTAACTCAGCAAAAGAAAGCTCATTGAAGACTAACTCAGCAGAGTAATGAGAGCTAACGAGTAATAAAATCACAAAAAGAGCTAGTAAATGGATAAAAAGCACAAGTAGCTCAGAGATGCTTTGAACATTGAGTTATAGCAGGAGAAGTAAAGGAGGCAGTCACTAGTGATTTAAAATTAAAACCTTAAAATTCGAGTCGCAGATTAATCTTTCCAACAAAAACTCACTGATCTCACGCAATAAATAGAAACTCTGAGAGAGGAATTCTCTAAAAATCTTGAATCCTAGAAAGCAAAACAAATTGAGCTGTAGAATGCCACAATTCTCCTCAGAACTCAAATCGGCTAATAACACCAGAAGCTTCAATTAGCCGAGGCCGAACTTGTCGAGACTAAGCAGTTCAAAATAGATGCTGACAATAACTAATTGCAACTCAAATAACTATAGGATAACATGGAGAAAATGAATGAAGAACTAAGTTTATAGGTTGCAAAAAGGAAAAGACTGGAAGACGACCTCACCGGTCTCACGTAATAGTATAAGATCAAAGTTATCTCGCTGGAGAATTAGCTAGGTACCAGAGAACGTCTCGTTGCCCAGCTTGAATAAGGACTCGAGAGAAAGGAAAATATCGAGCATTAAAACCAGGAGTTAATTAAAGAAATATAGATCCTCAAAAATGAGAAAGTCAAAGAAGAGAGAGATAAGTAAAAGAATTCTGAACTGGCAATTCAACTCGACGAATAAATCCAAAAAAGAAAAGAGCTCCAACTCCATATCTAGTAACTTAAATTGTCGCAAATAGTCCCGTAGTCAATTCCTTCCTAGTTCATCAAAAGTTAAATCGATGAGTCAAGGCCGCATAATTAATCACCATCCGAACTCAAAAAAACCATCGAATAACTTCGAACCGAATTGTCCAGCCTCAACCAGTTAAAAGAACAATCTGATTATTAACTGAACTCCTTAAAGGCTGTGGTCGAAGATCATTAGTTACTCACCGAAGAACTCAGCAAACAAAAACTCAACTTCAACGAACTAAAAGAGTAAAACGAAATTAACACGCGAAAACTCTAGTATCTCCTGACGGAAAACGAATAACTCAAACGTCTCATCGATGACTACTAAAGATAGAAATACAGTCTCGAAAAATAACTCTAAACCATTAGAATTAACAAATAGTAGGCTTCTGTAACGAAATAATCGCCTGTTTAACAAAGCTAGCCAAAAATAAAACACTAATAACAGTAATAAATCCTGCAACCCTAATAGTATTGTCAAAAAGAACCAGGTCTTCAGCAAGTGCACGAAAGTGGATACTCCAACGTGTCATCTTCCAAATTTTCCATCGAATAATTGCTGAGGTAGTAAGAAAAAAAACGAAAAGAAATCCAAAAGAAATACGAAGAGCTACAGACATAGCACGAGTTAGTCACCTAGTAGAACATGGGACTCAAATTCGAGCTTTCATAACTAAAGCAAGAGTACTAAAATCAGAAATTAATCCCTCGGCCCCCCGATGCCAGATAAGGGCAAACTATAATCTAGAGAACAGCATAAATTAAAAGTTAGAAATAAAACTATTAGTCCATCATCAACGATCTTAGTAGCAAAATAAGCAAACTCCAATCCATGCTGGCCTAAAGAGAAGAAGCCCTCAACAATAAGTAGCAATAGCTCGAAAATGCCAACAAAACTTTTGAAAAAAAACTGCTCACCTTTAACAGAGTTCCCAGAGACAATGTTTTTCCGAGTCACCTCGACTAGCCCAGCGAAACAGTTCCAGATCTCCTCAGAAAAATTGAAAAACTGGAGGAGGAAAGGCAGACCATCAAAAATACCCTTAATTTTGAAAAATAACAGCTCAATGAGCATTGCAATACCCTAGAAAATTAAATCAAGTCAATTGGTTAGCAATACATCCTTATATAGAATGAACTCAACTCTCTAAAAATGTAGAAGTAATCGCTTGTAGCCAATAAGGACCAAGTCTCCTCTCAAAACTAGCAGCTCCAAGCGCTGAAAGATTAGCTCTAAGTCGAAAAAGAGAATATAAATGCTGAAAAAGACTATCTCATAGTCCAAAGGGACAATGCCATCGAATAGCGTGATTCCGTAAAAATTCAGCTTTAATAGAGAAACTCAGGAATCCGGTAACTGTAAGAGTAAAACAAACGGCTCCAATAAGATAAGTAAATTTTGTTTACAAAAAATTGGAAGCAGTAAGAAGACATCGAAGATATCACGGTAAAATTGAAATAAAAGGAAAACTAGACCCGAGGATTGAAAAATCAGCTGAATAAGTTCTAGAAGACCCTCGAATAAATCAGCTAAAAGATGGTCCTGGCCGAGGAAGAGAAAACTCTCGCAGAAGAAAGCTACGATGCCAGGAACAAGTAATATGATGCCAGGAACAGGTAACACGATGCTGCCATCCAAGAATTAAAAAATAAACAAATCTAGTTGGAAATGGTCACGCTGGAAAGAAACTCTGCAAACGCGGATGTTGAAAGGCTGAATCTCTAACTATGCAATCTGCTATCGAAAACTGACTAACTATCCCTTGCGCACAAGCAGAAATAATCTCAAATCGCCCACCTTAATAAAAGGGTTAACGAACTCTACAACGACAATCAGCAGCTCTAATAAATGAACCAAACTCTCATGGGGTCGGATCGAAATCTTGCTTCTAAACTCCAACAGTCCTAATAAAAAAATCTCAGAGCTTCTGAAGAAATCGAGTATCTAACTTCCCAAATAACTGACCTCAACACAAAACTGGAAAACTAGATCGTCAAAGTTCAATAGCACTAAGAAAAAGCCATCAGACACGCGTAAAAATAGATAAAAATGCGGGAGAACGTTAAAATTTTATAATAATAAAGTCTCAAAATAATGTAAAGCTTCCAAATAAAGGAACAAGACTACTAACTACTGATCCAATAGCGTGAAACCAGCATATAAATTCTCCATAATAACTAATTTTAGCTGCTCTAAAGACTGTAATCCTATAAAAAAGAGCTGGGCAATTTAAAAACCCAACTCCAACAGGCCTAATTCACCGTCAGTTCTCTGAATTAAAAACTCTCCGTCCAAACCTCCAAACTATCCAACACCAACACAACCTACAACTAGCAACGCGAAAAATTCCGCGAACTATAGTCAAAAATATCAACACTGTAAAAATAAATTGAAACAAGAAATGCCAACATTCAAAAAAACTAAGAAGGTGCACAGGCCCTGCAGCGAATTATCGAATAAAAGGAGTCTCAGGGGAAAGATCTCTTAGACTAACTGACCAAAGTCAAATTTGAAAAAGAGGAACTTATCAGTCAACACATAGTGTAAAAAGACTATCTCTAGAGTTTATTGACCGAACAATTCAAAGTTAAATAAGACACTCTCCTAGCAAAAGTCGAACAACTGGCTGGAAATAACGATAAACTTCAGAGAGACGTTGAAAATATCAGAAACTAGAGAGACGGGGCCGCGCTCTAAGGCGAAAGCGCAAATTTCCAGATCAAAGAACTTTAAGACGAAATCAAAGCGAAAAATCAGCAGATAGTTCAGCTGGAATAAGATCTGCGACTGATTCAGGAACGGGAATCCCTTCTAGCATCAGAAAAATAATCGGTGACAGCACTTCTATCCGACACTCAAACCCAACTAACTCATCAGATTGACGTCAATAACTAACTGCAAAGCGATAAAAATTCCCTTAACGACGTCAACTGCAGCCTTACGCACCAACTTTAGCAGTAAAAACAGCTCAGTAACGAACTCCAAAATGACAAGAGTAATCTTGCCGACGCCAATAAAGGCCTAGCTTCTTAACTAACCCAGGCTTAAGCTGTAGTCACAGATCTGCAGAAAAAAATCGAGTAAGATCAACAATACATCTAATAACTATCGGATCTTAAAAAAGGAGTACAATCCGATGGCTAGAAAGTTCAACAAGAATTAATGATGGACCTCAGGAAAACTAAAGGGTAGCTCGATAATTCGCACAAATCTGTGGATAGGCTCACGGGTGATATTTCTCTGCTGGGTCGGTAGGTTGATGACCTGAAAATCTAGATTACCCGGAAGAACGTCGAAATTGAAGGACTTAACAGTCAGCTGAAAACGCTAAATGAAAGTTTGAAATAGCTGGGCTAAGATATCGCGAAAATTAGCATTTAAAGAGACACTCTCAACGAAACTATTGACAAACTAAATGAAAGTATTGGCAATCTCACCTCACAAAAATAGAACTAATCTCAAAAGGTAGGAAGTCTAGAAATTCAGCTCGAAAACACAAGATTAGAAATTCAGGATCGGGATAGTCAAATTTCCAATTTGGAAAGTCAGCTAAATATTGTCTAAAACACAGTCTAACAGTTCAAAAATCAAGCATCCCAATCAAATAATCAAACAATTCAAAGAAACCTGTAACTTGAATAGCAAAATCAAATTCTCAGTCAGAAAGTTAATGATCAAGCCATCGAATCATAGGCCTTCGTCCAGTAAATTGAAAGCATGAAATAACAAACTGATGCCCTCAGAGAAGAACTGATCGCACTCGCCAGTATTGAACAGAAATACAACGATCTTTAATCCATACACGCAGATCTCCACTTGAGATACACTGATCTATAAAAACTCAACTATTAACTCAAAACCCAGCCGAAAGTCAACTCTCCACAAGACCCCAAAATATCATCTTCCACGCCGTCTCTACACACAGTATCAGCAATCGATCCACAATAATACAAAAAAGTTAAGGAGCAATTGGAGTCAATTTAGCAATCCATGCATGAACTAGAAAACTATAACTTTGAACTTGTCTAGAATACCCAAAATATCGAAGCACAGCTTAACGACGCCAATGTTGAAAAATAGGAGATGCACGATCACATAATCAGAATCTAGAATGAACTCTCCGTAGTTACCGGACAGAAATAATAATTGTAACGGTAAAAGAATAAAATCGAAAAGTTAGTTCTTTAGAAAAGTGAAAAGCTGGAAAACCTATAATCCTAACACAGAAAACTAATTGAAAGCAGAAGAACCTTCTAAAATCAACTTATAAACAATAATCAACGAGAGTCTTCATCTTCCAACGCCCAGTCAGACATCAAAGACATGATTCTTAAATAACGTGAATCGGAAATCGAAAATCTAAGTTCTAGGCTGGAATTCCTAACAGAAAAAGTTCAGAAAGCTTCCTACCTCGAGTAACAACAACAAACAACCATGAAATAGCTCTAAAGACTCGAATAATAACTTTTCAATTTTAACTCTCAAGATAACTAAAAAGCAATGCAAATCGACTAACTACGATAGGAAAACACGTCACTCAAAGACATTGTCTAGCAAATGAAACTTACTCTCAATCACAACGAAGACATTATCTCCTCCCAGGATTAAAAAATCTACTAGCTTAACAGTCTCCTCAATCAGGGCTAATAGCAGGGACCAGTCTACATCTCAAGCTATCCTCTCAGCAAGGAGGAGTATGAGGGTGACCAAGATAAGGTTACATATCACAGCTCACCCGATCACGTCCCTCTTGCCGCGAAATAAGAAGACACAATTAAAATTCTAGAAGCCAAACTCACTTAAATGAGCGTATCATTATCCAAAGCTTAAATTCAAATTAGACAATCCCAAGTCTCTAAAATTCCACTCGCGAATTCTCAACCATTGGCGGGGTAGGTTGCCAAAATCCGTGACCTTTAACATAAACTCTAAGACCACCAAAATCGCTAAGTTTAACAAATGAACGCCCTCTTAGACTTACGACTCAAACTAGCATAATAGAACAAATAAAAATAAAAACTCAAAAGACAGATGAATTCCAGAAAATTGAGCACAGAATATATCAAGGCATAGTCGGTCGGCAATTCACCAGTTGCTCTCGCTTATAACAGCCTGCTTGCGATACTCTAAAAACGTTCAAAAAGGGAAGAAGTATAATCGGTGGTTCAACTGCTGGTCGGAAACAAAGCCTCCCTCGAGGACAGAATCGACAGAATGACGGAAGAAAGGGGTGTGATCCAAGAAAAAGCGAGAACAATGTCCATGTAATTCCAAAAACTCAAATCACATATTTTGAAAGGGCTACTATCCCGACAAGAAAAAACTTCCTTGTTATCGCAGATAAAACCCTCCGAAAGCGCAGTCAACGAAATAGTGAGATTATCATAAACGCTGGCTGATATCAGACTCACTAACCCAATTCTCGACAGCTGAATCGAATTAATTCTAGAAGTACCCCCTGTGAATGATTGAATATGATAACCCACTCATGATTTACCAACTGAGAAAATATCAACTATATCATAAATATCTTATAAACCTTGAACAACAAAAACTAGGCTGAAAATAGTTTGAATGGTTTTTTTTGAATTGATCAATTGGAGACAAGAGACTTCACAATCTTTTAATAAAAAGCCGGAGCATCCCTTATTTCCTAAAGAAATAATAACAGTATACAAAACAAATGTAATAATCTGCCGATTCCGTAAAAAAAGACCTGTAATAAACTATTGCCGATCCTGTCAAATTGCCTACTGACATTTCTTAGTCCAGTCTACAGTGCATTAATTTCAAAAGTTCATAGTTCACTCCCCAATATCGAGCTTTCATGAAAAATGTTTCTTCAGATTTCACACCATCCCCATCTTTGACAAAAAAATTCAGTCATCACGGAATCACATACGATCCCCAGCGATAGTAGCAATCCTAGTTCAAAATACTCAGGGTATAAACAAGTGTCAACTCATAAACCGCAAAAGTGATCATCAGAATCCGAAAGTTCTAAGTCGTTTTGGACATCCTCAATGTTAGTGGCAGAAGTCCATGTCATGACTGCAACCGTGTTGGAACTGGAAGTTTCGGACACATTTATGCTGCTGAATTTAATCGCTAAATCGTGGCAACAAAATGCCTCATCACTACGATTGATGCCCATCACCGTCTAATAGCAGCAATCGAAGAATGCTCTCT
>JAOWAT010050345.1:0-11491 GCA_028571025.1 Longipedia americana | reverse complement strand
ATTTAAAAATGACCTTGGGAATAGAGGGGACCATTTTAAAAGTTATATTTCAGCATAAAAACAAACACACAGAAGAATTTTTTTTCATTATGACAAGTTTCCAGGTCGCTCTGGGACCTTAAAGTTACTTCAATGGGAGTCATTTTTGACACAAATGTCACTTTTCCCCTCAAATTGAAGTAAATTTAAAGTTCCAGAGCGACCTGGAAATTTGTTAAATTGAAAAAATGTTTAATTAGCACTTATTCTTGGGGCAAAATCTTGGTTTTGAGCAATTTTGTTTTTTGGTCCGCCCCCTAATAAAAAGCAACTGTCCAACAAAAATAAGGCAAAATTTTTTTAAAGTCGGTCCTGTTTAGGCTAAAATATGCAATTTTTCGAAGTTTTGGTCATCTTGATGTAAAAATTGGTATTTTTAAGTGCTGCGTTTTTAGTTCAGATATGGGCAAAATATTGGATCCCAGATTTGGATGTTTTGAAAAAAAGTCTGACATGCATTTTCTGGAAATATCATTTTCATATTTCTGAAAGAATACATGAAAAGTCAATGTTTTCATCATTTATCAAAGACTGCAAATTACATGCGTATCACTGTCAGAATTTTGCAAAATAATAGATCGGTGCAGGGGTTGCGTGATACAGCTTTATTTGACTGACCCTAATAGAATGAGGTCATTCAGATGAAGTCGATCACAAAACCCCGCACACATCGCTCCATTGCAATGAATAAAGAGCACGAACAACCAAAATAGTCTGAGAATCATGGCTAATTTGCATTCATTTCTTTCATAAAAACATTTTTTAGGTTTCTATCACTTACCCTAGATTTCTAATGATGTCTATATTTCAATATCGAAATTACGCATCCAGGACTACCTTTTCTGAGAAATATTACATACGGGATTTTTAAGAGTTTTCTTTGAAAATGTGTTTCCACTCACTCCATTGATTCAGCTGACATCGCAAATCAAAATAAAAGCAGTGAAAAGCACAACCGGCACAACGAAGCCTTAAAAGCCAACTCTCTAGCCAGCCAACGCAATGTAAAATGAAAACAAAGTTGTTGAAGGGCCAAAGAATTTTAAGAAATGTTAAGAATTATCTTAAATTTTCATTTCCAGGTAGACTTTAGGGCGTAATTATTATGGTAGCTTTAGAAAGTCGCATAAAAATTCTCATTAAAAAATTGGTACCTGATATGTAATTATGAATCAACTTTTTTTCTACATTGCTTTTTCGACTTCTTGATCACACTAAAAAGAAAGTCTAATTTTTCCGTGGGTGAAAAAAAATTAGAGGCCATAGTAGTAAAAATCCCTAGAAAAACTTTCCTTAATTTCTAGTGCGGGACTAGATTGGGGTTACTGTATCAACTTTACTTTTGATATCGTCAAATTAAAATCATTCTTTTGGAAAAAATTTTAATAAAACTCAAAACTTTTTTCATGGATTTCCATGATATTTGTTTGTATGACTTTTCAACGAGGAAAAGTTTTGCTGTAATATTTTTGCATTGATGCATTAATTTTTGAAATTGACTTTTATGAATATGGCATAGAAATATTTTCTCCTTGGTTAGAGCGATCGTCGAACATACACAAAACTTTCCTATTTATTATTAGTGACTTCTGTGATGGTTTTTAAGGTGGATAAACATTTTGAAGTAGAGAGTTTATGAAATTTTGTCAATTTGATCATATTGGTGGAATAAGTCCTATTTTTTTAAGAATCTTGAAACTGCAATTTTTGTTTGAAATTGGCATTAAAAGTCAAAAATGAAGCCTGTTTAAAATGTGTCTATAAAGTGAAAAATGTTTTCTTTCATGATTTTCTACAATTTCATTTTTGTGAAATTTTTTGTAGCAATTAAGTTAAGGAGTTTGAAATGTATTTAGTAAAATCAGAAAAATGGGTATTACTCAATTTCCCAAAAATACCCAAAAGTCTAATATGTGGCAAATTTTAAAATTCATTTTGGAACTCATTCATGTTGGTTCTGAAAGGCTCTAAGAGGTTTTACAAATTTACTTCAATAAAATTACCTTCCCTCATAGCCCACTGTGCAACTGCTGCCTATGTTCATTTGAGTGAAAATGTGAAAGGATCAGGAAAACACAAATCATTTGTAAAACAAAATATTTAAAAAATTGATTATTATTTTAATGTGAAAATTCTGAAAGAGAAAAACAAAAATTCGAATTTTTTTGAGATTCTTCTTTACATATATTTCCTATCATCTCTCACAATACACTCTAATGGTCCTTCAAATTTGATTTCTCTCCAAAATACATATTTGTATTTTTTGCCTAAAAGATCATACTTTTTAATGGTGGTATTGGTGGCATATAGTTGGAAAGAACAAGTCAAAATCCTTTTTAATAAGTATCCATCTTTAGGAAAGGTTCAGACAATTTAATTTGAAAATTTCCTTAAAAAGAAGCGGAAAAGGTGAATTTTGGGCAAACTTTGGAGAGCAATTGTGAGCCAGTGAAGACTTCTTTGGAATTCTTTTGGACAATTTTCACCAGCGGGATTAATATGAAGTCTAGAAATTAAAATTTGGTCAATACACATGCTCTGGTTTGGCCACAGTTAGGCCTTGACCATGTGACACTTTTAGAAAAGTGCAAAAAAACTTTTTGTAAAATTCTTTGTTTTTATGAAACTTTTTGAAATTTTGAAAATAGAAATGGAGAGCCGAAGTAAAATTGATGAAATGAAACCTGCATGCCATTAATAAAATATGAAGGCAAATCTTCTTTTTGTTAGCCTTTTCATGTGACACTCCCATATAGTTCAAATGGTCGTTTATCACAGTTGTGTTTGTGGATGCTCAGTCTCTTTTGAAAGTGGATTGATAGGAAGATTAGTAGGAAAAGTTTTCATGTGAAAAATCGTCATTGACGTCTCTTATCTGTGTACGCCATGCTTTTAAAAAAGAATGAAATTAGAGTTGAGTAAAATTGAGGGAAAACCGAGAGATATGGATTACAAGTAAATTTCACAACGTAAAGGATTCATTCATGAATCTGATGCACAATATGAGTTCCACAAAGGACTTTAGAACTCAAAAATTTTGCGCAATTTTGAGGAAAGAGGTTTTTATTTTTCCTGCTTTGTAGTAAAATATTAGTCTCAAGTTCCAGATAGAGGAAAAGAAATAATTAGATAACCGTTGAACCACCTCATTTGTTACATACCAGATTTAGAATATTTGTAATCCAAAAAAATATTTTACAAATTGTTCATCACGTTGTAGCTAATTGCATTGATTACAGAGCATGGTAAGCTTAATATTAGAGCTATTTTCAACCACCTAACTTGGATCTAGGACCATCTAAATCCACTGACTTTTTGCCCAAATGGATGGATTGGTCAAAAAAATTTTCTCAAAATTCCGAATAATTTCAAATCAAAAATCCGTTGAACCACCTCATTTGTTACATACCAGATTTTGAATGTTTGTAATCCAAAAAATATTTTACAATTTGTTCATCATCTTGCAGCTAATTGCATTGATGACAGAGCATGGTCAGCTTGATAATAGGACTATTCTCAACCACCTAACTTGGGTCTAGGACAATCTAAATCAACTGACTATTTGCCCAAATGGATGGATTGGTCAAAGAAATTGTCTCAAACTTCCAAATAATTTCAAATTAAAAGTCTGTTGAACCACTTCATTTGTTACATACCAGATTTTGAATGTTTGTAATCCAAAAAAAAATATTTTACAGTTTGTTCATCACGTTGCAGCTAATTGCATTGATGACAGAGCATGGTAAGCTTAATATTAGGGCTATTCTCAACCACCTAACTTGGGTCTAGGACCATCTAAATCCACTGACTTTTTGCCCAAATGGATGGATTGGTCGAAAAATTTTTCTCAAACTTCTGAATAATTTCAAATTAAAAGTCCGTTGAACCACCTCATTTGTTACAAACCAGATTTTGAATGTTTGTAATCCAAAAAATATTTTACAATTTGTTCATCACGTTGCAGCTAATTGCATTGATGACAGAGCATGGTCAGCTTGATAATAGGGCTATTCTCAACCACCTAACTTGGGTCTAGGACAATGTAAATCAACTGACTTTTTGCCCAAATGGATAGATTGGTCAAAGAAATTTTCTCAAACTTCCGAATAATTTCAAATTAAAAGTCCGTTGAACCAACTCATTTGTTACATACCAGATTTTGAATGTTTGTAATCCAAAAAATATTTTACAGTTTGTTCATCACGTTGCAGCTAATTACATTGATGACAGAGCATGGTAAGCCCCTTATCATCATGCGATGGTTTATCTAACCATATTAGCGCATGATGATCAGGGTTAATATTAGGGCTATTCTCAACCACCTAACTTGGGTCCAGGACCATCTAAATCAACTGACTTTTTGCCCAAATGGATGGATTGATCAAAGAAATTTTCTCAAAATTTCTCCCTGGGGACTTAGTGGCCTTCCAAATTTACTTCAATGAAATGGGTACAAAATGTCATTTGGACGAATTTTTTCATGGCAAAGTCATTTTACTGGTTATTAATGATTTAATTCTGCTTGCAAGTTACGTCACAGACTTTAACATCACTGTAAATATAGAAAGTGAATTTTTGAATTGAAAAGATTGCTTAAAATTTGAGAGATGCTGTTAAAAATATGTAAAATTTGATGGTGGACTAGGGAAATGGAAACAAATTATTTTAAAATTTGTTCTTCAAATGTTTCATTTTCATCTAAAAGCCTTCAGCATGATACTTTGAAATTTTTTATCAAAAAATTGGCTTATTAATTTTGTTTGAAACACTTAAATTCTTATGCAATCAAAATTATTTTTAGGATAAAAATCTAATATTTCAAAAGCACTTTTGTTTCAAAATAATTGAAAAAAGAAATAAGGGCACTGGTAAAATGTATAGTAATTCAGGTTGGCGAAATTGACTTTAAAAAATGTACAACTTTGATTCAGAAGAAAAAAATCATAAGTTGCCAACATCACATTTTTCTGAATTTGTGATTATACTGCCTTCTTTGCTACTTTTGTAAATTTTTGAATTCAGAACTTTTGTAAAAATAAGATTGCTCACGTTTACATTCATTTCATTCTTAGCAATTTTTTCAAAAGCTTTTCTTGTGAACAAAATAGCTAGCTTGAGCTCTCATCTCTTTTTATTTTGCTTTTCTTCTTTCAAAAAAAGTTTTCTGAATGTCCTAAAGTTAGAAAGTCAAAAGTTTCCTCATATCTTTGTTCAGGATTAAAGCAATTGCAAATTATTTTGGAATGTCTCTTTTTAACGAGACACTTTAGGACACACAATATTGTGCAATATTTAGTGCCAATTTTCACGCTTAGATCTTGTACAAAAAGGATTGAAAAGGATTTGCAATTACAAAGCCTGACATAATCAAAGTTTATTTTACAAATATATTTTCTTCCAATAAAGGTTATACAATATAAAATGAAGTAAAATCAGCATTATCAGTTATTTGATTATCACGTCTCTAATTATTACCAGATGAAGCTTAAAATGAGTTTCACGAACAGGACTAGGCTCTTTGGGATATCATCTGAAGAGATTATCACCCGAAAATCAATGTCTTGATATATATAACAATTGGAACATATAATTGATTTTGTTTATATTTTTATTTAGCTGAAAATCCTTTCATTTTACATATTTGCAGCTACATTACAAAAATTAGATCCCACTTTTCAATTTTTTCACAAAAGCATTATATTTTGGTGATATTCTATTCATTTACACCCTACTAATTACAACCCTTGAATCCAATTTAAACTTCATCTGGCAATAGGTACAGAAAGAATAGTGGAATACCTACTTATGGTTAAATACAGCTTTACTAAATTATCTTAACCACAGAGAATGTGGCAATTTTTTGTTTTTATCCATAATTCAGGCTTGCTTTCTGATATTCTAGACTGAAAATAGGGGGGATTTTATAATTTTTTTGCGTCTTTTAGTTCAAAATATTCTTTATGATATCTGTGTGACACTTTTAACTGCTTCTCTGTGAATTTAATTGGACCTCTTGCACAATGTGCATCACATTATCATCCTCTTTCTCTTTTCTCTCTTATTTTGAGGTCATTATTGTGGTTTACGACAAGGCAGGCAAAGGACACAGGATTGGGAGGATGCACTTTATTTCATTTTGTGTAGGGGTGAACGTAAAATTTGAAGTTTTGTAAGTTCGCATTTTATCATCCTAAGATATTTTACATCGCGCTGGTAACTTAGCTTTAAATTAGCAAATTTGATTAGAATACTCATAAATTCCTTCAAAGTCAAGTTTTTTATGGTTAGACGTTCTGTAGAGGATCTTGCCAGGTTTCAAAAACCCTTTACATATAAACAAATTTTCAAAATTCCGAAGATTATTCAAAATGAATTAAGTTTACTCATACAAAAAATTATTAACCTGTGTTCAAGTTAAAGAACACCCCTAATTTTGGAACTTTGAGCTGGGTTCCTATGGTGCAACAGATTTTGAGGATATAAACTAAATCTTTAGCAGCTCAATTGAACAAATGGAAAATGAGGTTATCTGAAAAGGAAAATTATTTTTCAGAATTCACCTTCTAATAATTTTCTCCTGTATGATTTTTTTTTGCATATTTCAAATGATATTCCTCGTTAAATTGAACAAAATTCGGGTGTTACTCAAAACTGAACAGACGTAAATATGGCTAAAAGTAAGCCTCTTCTCAACTCAAAAAAATTTCAGTTTTCATGTTGAGGACAGGTTAAATCAACTGACTTTTAGGTAAAAATGAATAATCTGAAGGAAAAATTTGAAAATATTTTGTTTCCATTCACTTAGCCCATCGTGAAATTTTACATTTTTTCAACACCTTTTCTCAAGTTTCAGGAGTCCCTTTCACTTTATATACCTATACACCTTTCATATAAAGAGAGATATTTTGCTCTATGATGTAAGTTGCAAGCAAAATTAAAAGATTAAAGTCTAATAAATGATTTTTTTTCAAGAAAAAATCTGCCAAATGACATCATGTACCCATTTCATTGAAGTAAAATTGGAAGGCCTCTAAGTAAATGGGGACACATTTTGAGAAAATTTCTTTGCCCAATCCATCCATTTGGGCAAAAAGTCAGTTGATTGAGATGGTCCTTGGCCCATGTTAGGTCGTTGAGAATAGCCCTACTAAAAGGATTTAGATGGATTGCTTTGCCCAGCTCCATGCAGATTTGTCTTACCGAGAAACTGTGTTACGGAACGGGGCGAAACCATTCATTTCATTCTTTTAGCTATATTTTTGTCTGACTGATTTTTAATAACACCCCAATTTTGTTCACTTTGCACGGAACATTTGTCAAGTTCTTCAAAACAAGGACTGAATTGTTTGAAAATTTATCATACCTGAACTTATCACAGCTATTCTTTCTTGTTAGATTTAGGCACCATTTTTTATAAGTATTTTAAGGGTTAAAATGAATTCACATATATACCTAATCAAAGCTCTAGTAATTTTGAAAATTATTTTGATTACATTATTTGAGCATATTTTCATTATGTTTGTGTGCTGAATACTTTGTAAAACATAAATAATTACGTGAATAAATAACTTTGTATACTTTTTATTCGAGTTTTTCTAATATTGGCTGTATAGTGTATACCATATAAAAATTGCGTAATAATAAAGTGTTCAACCATTCCTGCTCAATGCACTGATTTTCTTTCAAATTTGCCAAAAAATTAATTAGCCAAATTAGGGCACGTTGCTATCCCACTGATTTATGACTGAGAAGTCTTTGAGATGATTTATGTACAACACCAATGATATTGGGAAAGGCCCTCTTCTCTGGAAGCCTATAAATTATCTGAGTAACCATAATATAAGTACGGGATCCGTGCAACGGTCAGAGTGTAAAGTGTTCAAACTCAAAGTCTCAGCTGTTAATATAATTCTGTTAAGTTTACTTTAACTGTGAAATTGAATAATTTTTGTTCATATTCAGTTGAGGCAAAACTTTTTTGATTATTTAGATTTTATGTCATAAGATAACATTTATAAGAGCCTATAATTAAAAAAGTCAAGGACATTTTTATATGACAGGTGTTTTGCATATAAAATCTGATCGGAAAAAAGTAGGACCAATTGAAACTTTGTGTATCTAAGCAGTCTTCCATCTTGATATCAAATTTTAACTGTTATTATCTATATGGATGTACAAGTTTGATCAATTCAAAAAATTTTAAAATGTTAATAACTCAGTGGCACTTGATTTACCTAAAAAATCCTCGCGGACCCTACCTAGAAATTTTAATTTTCTAGGTAGGGTCTGGGAGAGTTTTTCAGATAAATCAATTTGTCACTAAGAAAATTGTGTTTTAAAATAATTTTGATTTGTCAAAAATGTACATCCATACAGATAATAACAGTTAAAGCAAGATTTGGAAGTTGAGTGTACTAGATTTCAAACATATTACCCATGGGCAAGTTTGACATTAATATTAGCCCCGTTTTTCTTGTGATGCTATGAACGTGCAGCGGGTCGCTGTAAGAGCATTTTTCTTCCATTACAAAAAATGCTAATTGACAATAAATTTCCATCTTTGTTGTTAGACTTAAATAATTCAAAAATCAAATTCTAAATAGTAGTGAAAATTTCATAACAGTGACCCGCTGCTATTTTGGAGTAGTGCAAGAAAAAAAGGGCTATTATTACAAATGAACAAAACACAAAAGTGCTCAATTACCTATGAAAATATTGGTCTACTTTTTTCCATTCAGATTTTAGGTCACAGCTAACTTTATTCTGAGTCTATCTAAAAACAGTTTATTTTATCAATCTTCCGGAGATGTATGGTTCTCCATATTGGATTGGTGCTGATGAGTTTTCAATTACACTTTAACACGCATGCATCGGATAAAAAAATCACATGCAAATTTTCATTTATAGGAAGCCTATATTTGCAATAAGGAAAAAATCTTATTTTTGCCATTATGTTCTGATGAGGGAAGAAGCAATGATTCCAATAGCAATCATACAAAAAGGGGGAGAACGTTTTTTGGAATAGTCATGAGATCTGACGGGCAATTTATCATTTCGCTAACAGACTCACAGCCTCTCTCACACTTCTTTTGGACGTAAAATGTGCTCACATAATAGCAAGAGAAAATGGCTCAAATGTACTCATAACCCAACATATTTTACCAAAAAGAAGTCTGGAAACCTAAATATGGAACTTTCCTTTAAATTATTGTTCAATTTACCTCATTTTCATTTAAAGAAAGTTTTGAAGGATTATAAAAAAACAAATCAAAGTTAAAAATATGCTTTTACTTTGGAAAATCAAATCAGAAGTTAATCAAAAATTGAAAAAGAAATTTATTTCCCATGCCATGATCAGATCTATCATAATAGATGTCCAGTTTAGGTGCGTCAAATTGTCCTGAAAAACAATCAGAACAATTAAAATTCAAAGAATTATTCTAGTTGAGCATAAGACCCAATTACATAAACATGTTTGAATATTGGTATTGAAGAGAGCAATTTTGAATGTATATGAACAGCATAATTCAGTAGTTACTTTTTCGTTCAATGTGAATATTGTATGTATTTGTGTAACATGTATCTCTTTCAATATGCATAAAGTTGTTTTGGTTACCTATTCATAGAAAAAAATAAGATTGGAAATAGAATCATAAAAAATGAGGAATGAATCTACACTTTTGAGAATGTCCCCTTTCTCTGTCCCGTTGAAATTGGTCAAACGCAAAAACTTTGAAAGTGACCTATTTTTAGCTCAAGACTTCTCCAAGTTCCATTCCAACTTAATGCTTTCCAGCGATCTCTTTTGTGAGAATTTAATTTGCTCTTATGCACCGAAAGATGAAATATTAGTCTACCATGCAAAATTCCTTCAAATTGATTTAAAACTGAATGGAATTTTGCCTGGTAGGATCCAGATCTTTTCTCTGAAATGTGTATGCAGGCTTTTTCTTTGACACGTTTCTACACTCTTTAATTGCCTAGAAATTTCGTAAATAGCAGTTTTTGCGTTTTTGGAGCTCAGTTTTTGAATTTTTTCTCAGTTTTGGGTAAAATTTGCTCAGATTTTCAAAAATTTTGCATTTTTTAAGAAGGTTTTGCAAAAATGTCCGTTTTTCATTAATTTTGAGTCAAAAAGCCAAGTTTTAAAGGCCTAAAAATTTTGTATTTCTGAGTTTTACGATCTTTTCTCAGTTTTGCGAAAATTTTTCCTCAGTTTTTGGAAAATTTTTGTCAAGAAAAAAGCCTGGTATGGCATACCAAGCTGTCAAAAGTGCTTTGTGGTTCCTGACAGGTATGGCAAAACGGAAAAGCAGTTTCATAGAATAAATATTCTCCATCAGTTTAGCCTTGAGCATCTGGAAATTGAAGAAGCCCAGGGATGAAAAGCAGTGATTTTGGTAGTTTTTGGGTTTGGCCAATTTTAACGGGATGTAGTAGTTTTCTGAGCTCAACAGACAGGTGAAATCAGAACTGCTAATTTCTATGCAAAAATGCATGAGATTTGAAAATTCTACGAATTCTTTGAAAGGATGAATAAGAAATTATTTTTATAAAATTTGATATAATGTAGAAATCAGGTTTTTGTTCAAATACTTTGGTACGCATATATCTTGCTTATAAACTGTATGGTCAAAATATAAAACAACTTTTCTTTCTTCACCTTCATATTTTCCAGACATTCTTAATCCTAATACTAATCCAACCATTTCAATAATGATTAGCAAAAATGGAATGACTTGACAGATCTTTTGGGGATAAAGAACCAGAAAAAGATGAAAAGAAACTGAATAAATGAATAGATATAACAAACGACCTCTGTCTCATGGGGAAAGAGGCTACTTTTCAGGTAATCTTGAAAATAATTTCTCATTCCATCATATGACAGTTGTAGTTTGAGTTAATCAAAGAAAGACAGTAGTGTAAAAGTGGAAAGAAAGATAAACATAATCAGAAAATGATTTAGAAGAAAAAAGGTTGTTGAATGTTGATTAAAAGGATACAGTTAATGTAGATGAAAGAAACAATGTTTCCTCCAAACTCATTATCCATAGCACTTTACAGATTTTGGAAAATTGATGACAAAATTCCTTTCATGTTTAAACTCAGAAAATCACTTCCATACCAAAATCTCTCTAAATCATAGATTCTTTACATCATGAACCTTTATTTTACAAATTTTCAAAAAAAATTGCTGAAAGCTACCAGGACTTTCCAATTGAGGAAATGGAAAACGATTGTGGACATGGAGAATTCATAATTGAAATTTATTCAAAAGCAATAATTTCAATGTTACGTTTATATAAAACTTAACTTTTGATAAGTATGACGCTGCAAATCCATATATTTGGGTCAGCTAAATTATAAGGATACAAAAAATATCTTTTACTCAAAATCAACTTGATTGCAGACCTATTTAATTCTTAGAAAATCCTCATATTACATTCCCCCC
>JAOWAT010050234.1:0-11493 GCA_028571025.1 Longipedia americana | reverse complement strand
TACTCAACTCCTTTTTTAGGTTTGGTTTTATAAGCATCTCCATTTCATTTAAAAGTCTAAAATTACCAAAGGTAGTAAGTACCCTTTGATGTCTTGAGAAGTTTCGAAACCCCCTCCCCCGTATACTACGGATCTCTTTCTGAGCGCTCTAGCAAGCGCTAAAAATGTTTATAATTTGCTTTAAAGATTCACTCTCGCATTTTTAGATATCATTCATTTTTCTTGGCTATATCTTGTTCAAAATGAAAAGGTTAATCTAATATGTTGTGTCATAAAGTTTCTGGCGACCTGAACTTTCCATATGCCTCGTTCCTTATAAATTAATCATCATCAACAATTTTTGGAGAAAATTCTTAAATTCTTGAAGTTTTACAAAGAATAACATAACCTGACCTTTGTTTCATCGTAGAAAGAAACTAAAATAATTTTTTGTCCAGGAAGATTTGTTTTTCAGCATCAATTTGTTTACAAAACAGCTTTTATTTCAGTTTACATTCCATGATTTATGGCTTGATTAAACGAAACAAATGCATTTTCTTCCAAGACATTGTAATTAATTCTTAGTTGAAAATGGAAGGACAATTCTATGAATGAAAATAGCGCTGAATACGATTGCACTACTCTGTGGAATGTCACTGAAATGCAATGAATTTCATTTGCAATTAATCTTATCTTTAGAATCGAACAGTCACAATGTTTACGGATGTGTCAAAATTACCTTTTTCTGAAACTGACTTTGTGAGAGTTCAACTTTTGAAAATAAACATTATACCAAGAAAGTTATTCAGCAGTTTATTTCACAACTTTGGAAACAAAATCTAAAAATTAGATATTTGACATTAATTTCAGAGATGCTAGCTCTCGTTAAATCTTAATATTATGACTTAAATTTGATTTCAAATGCATTTAATGGATGTCCAGAAGGAAAATAAGGGCAAATACAATCGTGAATTGAAACAAGACATTCTTTTAAACAATTTCTTTCTCCATGATTGCAAAAAATGGTTGAAATTCGCAAATGCATTTTTCATTTTATTTCTTAAAAAGACGTCAAAAAGAGAAGAAGGCTGCTAATGAGTGTTCTCTGAAGACCAAGCTTCTCAGCTCTCCCATGTCAGAAATAATATTTCTTTGAAGTGCTTTTGAAAATTTAATTCATGTCAAAATTTAAAAATTGTAACAGTACAAAATGCACAGTTTTTATTACTGTATAGCTTACTGCCATTTTTTTATTTCTGGAGTTAAAATTTTTCTTAAATTTGGCAGAGCTTTTGAATTAACATATGATTTTGGTAAAGTCCAAATTGATTCTTTTATGCTTATTGCCAGGCAACGCCTGGCTGCCTTAGAGTGTGCTTTTTCTTCTCCTTCTCCTTCTCCGTCAGTCAACTTGGAAATTTGAAGCATCATCGTTTGTCATCCGGTTGACGACCGATGATGAGGACATTCACCGAAGCATCATCGTCCGTCATCCGGTCGACGACAGATGATGAGGACGTATTATGACAAAATACAACTTTTGGCAAAATTTTCAGGCTCGGGGGGGGGGGGTATGGCCCCCTAGGGACAATTTTTCAAATTTTTTGAAAAGTACTCAAAATTTCTAGATTTTTGAAAATATCAAATAAAAAATGTTGATTTCCCCTCGTGGGAGGGGGGTGCGGCCTCCTAGGGCCAATTTTTCAAATTTTTTGAAAAGTACTCAAAATTTTCAGATTTTTGAAAGTATCAAATAAAAAATTTTGACTTCCCCTCGGGAAGTTGGGGGGGGGGCCCTAGGAGCAATTTTTCAAATTTTTGGAAAAGTACTCAAAATCTTTTGATTTTTGAAAATATCAAAGGGGTAATTGACCATGCGGTCAATGCATGATCTGCAGTGATTATGTGGTTAACGCATGATCGGCAATGATCATGTGATTAACGCATGATCTGCAGTGATCATGCTGTCAATGGGTGATTTTGACAATGACAAATCAAATCTTTTAGACTACTGCCCCCTCTAAATCCAATAAAAGAATTTTGATATCCACAATTTTCCAGACAAGGCAAAAGATTTAAAAACATTTTAGTTTATTTGGATCAATTTCAACTGTCCTATCATGTTGCCTGGGCCAGGACGGGTTCCGTTCTTGTTCCATTGTGTAGTAATTTCATTGAAAATACAATATTGAACCTCAATTTCCGCATAGAGGAAAAGAGATAAATGAGTAATTCGTTTTGCACATGAAAGATAAGTTTTAGCTAAAATTAAAAATTGGGGTACCCCAAGATCACAAAATTTTTGATAATCTCAAAAGTCCAATGGGGCACCTCATAATATAAAAAATTTCATATTTCTGTTGGGCTATATTCTCCATGTGTAACTTTTCTTCAGCAAGTTAGGAATAGCATCCATTTTCCATTAACATTCAAAAATGGACCTAGTGCTAGGTATCATTTGAATTAAATGGAACCCAGCTTAGTAATTGCCAGAATAGTTTCCCAACTAATGGATTTTTGTAATACACGTAATCAGGATGAGTGTGAAAAACAGCCAAATTTATCAAAATCTGAAGGCAAGTCTCATGGGCAAAATTGATCATTCATTTAAAGTCAGCATTAAAGTCCAGTTAATTTTACATTAACTTAACCCTCTTGACCCAAGAAGGAAATCAGGATGAGTGTCCAAAAATCTTGAGACCAATTTTGGAGATCTCCTTTCAAATTAATATTTTAGTAGCAAAAATTTGTCTCAAAACTATTTTTAGGTGTTTATTCTTTTAATATAATGTCAAATTTAACAATACAGCACGAATAATAAATCCATTATGTATTTGCCACTTTTAATTCAACTGAAGGTGTAAAAGTAGGATTATCAGAATTGATATTATAGGTAGAACTGTGCCTTATCGCATTTGATATCATCGGGTCAAAAGGGTTAACATTGAAACCAAAAATTATGTTGTTCAAAAAGGTGAAAAATAATGTTACTAAATAGAGCGATGTGTATTATATATTTCACAAACATTCAAGTCTAGTAATTTTTTCTTATGCCTCTGCTCTAAATGTGCAGCTCAATGAATGCTGTTAGCTCAATTTTTGCACAGCAAGCTCTTACAAAGACAATCAACACACAATGAGGCATTGACATTTTTTAGAACAAGAAAAGCAGTTATTTTCAATTGAATTCAAAAGAGAATAACAGCTTTTCATAAGAACAGAATTATGTCAATGAAATACTGTGTAACTATTGCTGGTAATATACTGGAGTGCACCCCACAACCGAAATATTATAGGAATTTTATCCCTTTTGGTATCAAGTACACATACTAGAGTAAAAATCTAGGCATTACCATGATTGATTCTGTTTAGTTTCAAATTTATTTGTTTCGCTCAACAAAATCAAATTTTCGAAAATGAGTTATTTTAATGTAGGCTATTTCAAAAAAATAAATGTTTGCCCTAAAAATCACAGATACTAACTTTTCTGAAAGATTTTCGTGCACATATTCCGAATATACAGTTATTCTTTTGGGTATAACCTTTGGAAGGTGCAGGCGACCGACCTTTGAAATTTACTACATTACAGGCTTTTTTCACTTCATTTTAGGAAGTAAATCTAAAACTTAAAGTAATGGTTGCCTTCACCTTGCAAGTATAATACCCTAGAAAATTAATCCATATTTGAATTCAGAGCAAACAATCTATTAACGTAACATGAGTTGGAAATCAGGATTATTGAAACATTTTTGAAACGACCTAATTTTATCGCTTTATAATTCCCTACAATTTATTTCTACAATCTCCCTATACTCGGTACAAATTAATGTTGACTATACTCGATACAATTTAATGTTGACTAGTTTGATTTGGCCTGAGCTGCTTTAGGGTCATCTGCTAAAACCTCATTCAAGTGTTTAACGATGCGCTACCCGACCTATAGTTTGATTCGGCCTGAGCTGCTTTAGGGTCATCTGCCAAAACCTCATTCAAGTGTTTAACGTTGCGCTACCCGACCTATACTTCAGTCACAGATTATGTTTTAAAGAGTGGAATTGATTGATCACGGAAAAATCAAAGTTTAAAGGCAGTAAGTCCACAAATCTGGGAAATATTTACAAGACCAACTGAATAGATTAATTATTTAGACCTTTCTTTTTTTAAAAAATCATTATTGCACCATCAACTCACTGTTTTAATTGTGACAGATCAGAACAAATTTTCAATTAATAAATGTGGGTACAATTGGCTAAATGAGGAGTGTATGTAACTGCGGAAAAGGACAATTTTAAGAATTTGTTTTTTGTGACTTCAAGACATGCAAGGAAAAAAGAAAGGGGTGTTTAAATAACTAGAAAATATTTAATTTCTAATTCTTTGATTACTTTTTGATGAACCTGCTTTAAAGGCCGAGAAAACAAATTCTTAAAATTGTCCTTTTCAAAAATACAGTCCTCATTATTCCAATTGTACTCATAAATGTCAGCCTGCCTTTAAAACCAAAAATTGAAATTAAGTGGTTCTCTTACCCTCAGCACAAATTTAAAAGGGGTGTTTCCAGCCAGGGTTAACAAACTGAACTGCCCCGTGTGTGAGTACAAATATTGGTAGACCGGCGCCGAGCTCGTTTCTGCAATCATCCTGGCGTTCAATGTCCCTGCAGCATTGAAGGTGTGATCTCCGTGAAGTTCTACAAATTTGTCCAACTCTTCTAACCCATTTGGCACATGTCCGTTCATTCGGTTCTTCAAATAATCATTGGCAACTTCAATGTCTAGGGCGGATACTTCATCTTGTTCTCTAAAAGGAAAATGTTCAAGAAGGAAAACATTAATGTACTTTCAAAGACCCAATTGGTGCCCTGACAATATTTGTGATCAAAAATTGTTTCACAATTATTGTGATATTTATGACAAAAAGTTTTCAAATATCACAATTTTCCCTCATTGTTAAGATATCAAATAGATAAAAGCATAAACATCTTTGGTTCATAATGTTAATTTACCTTCCAAAAAGATTCAATGGTCCAACATCATTCCATCTTTTCCTCAGGTCAGGGATAAAGTTTTCATTTCCTTTAATTATCTCTATAGCTGAAAGTAATCCTTCATCTTTCGTATTTCCCATGATCAGAGGAACATGATTGAATTTTCCACTCTTAAATGCATCTAAAGGTTCTGTTGGCAAGAAGGAGTTTGATGTAAAATTGTCAACAATGGGTTTGAAGTTATATGGGGAGGTGAACCAGGTTTTAAACAATGAAAATGATTGCTCTGCAAGTTTATCAATTGGAGCCTGTAAGTGAAGGGAAGATTGATTTGATGTACCTTATATATTTTTTAAATATGCAATTTAGTAAAGAATACAGTCTTGGTTTTATGTTATGCATTGATTCCATTCATAATGCAATTTTAACTCACAAATATCACATTCAGGAACAAGATTTTAACCCATAAATATCACATACAAGAATAAGATTCTTTTTAAATATAGGTTGAATTAAATTAGAATAAGGAATTGTAAGCTTCCAATATAAGACATTTTTTAATGATTTGAAAATCTCCATGAGGCATATAAGATTAGTGTTGATTCAATCAAATTAGTTTACATTATATCACCAGAGATAAAGTTTTTACAAAGATAGGAAAACTAACAATTCCTATTACCTGCTGTAGACATTTCTTAATATCCTTGGAACTTGAAGTTGGATCACATCCCATTGCATCAGCTAATGACCTAGAAAACAAGCAAAAACCTCTAATATATAATGAAAGTGCACAATTGTCTGTATGTTATACTTGTACTTTTTGCATCTGAAAATTTCTGTTGAAATATATAATTGAGTGCAGTACAATTTTTAACCAAATCCATTTAACAAATTTAACTTTGAATGAGATCTCTCAATAATAAACATCTCTAGATCTTGAATTAATTTGCACATGTGAAAATCACACAATTCATGTATAACTCATGTGTTTTAAAGTGTAGTAATCGAAAAAATTAAGGATGCGCCGCCTCGATGCGCCGGTTTTGAGATTATTTTGCGAATTCTCAACAGAGGAAGTGTAACACTTTATTAAAATTCGGGAAAATACATTCTGTACAAAAATTTACCTATTGAATTGTTTTCAAAGTAAGTGATTTATATGAAGTTGAAGTGATGCCAATAGTCGAGTCACTTCTTGTGTCCAAGAACTTAATTAAACAAGGTTTTCACGTAATACTAATATTCTTGAGTAACAAATATGTCTGAAAGTATGCTCAAAATCTGCAAAATGTCTAAAAATGATTCCTGAAAAAAATCCATTTGCTCTCCTTGAGATTTTGAAGCATAACCAAATCAGCAGCTAATAAAATGCTAAAAACAAATTACAAGGTACATCACTTTACAATATTATTATTGCATTACCATGATGAAATATGATACGATGTTTTTCATTTGCAATTTGGTAAACAATAGATCAAGAGAATGAAGCGCTTAGCAGTGGAGCATTGTCCTATATCCTGTCTCATAAAAAGTAGTTTTTCTTTTGATAATTCAGTAGAAAAACTGCTTTTTTTGAGACTTAATTCATTTCAATACCCCATTGTGCAAAGAATGCCTTGCTTGAAATCCATTTCTTTTATAAGGCCTGCATTACAAGTCAAATGCAAAATAGAATTTGAATGAAGCGATTTATTATTCTTAAGTCAGAGAAGGTATACATGAGACAATTGAATTAATGACTCTATGTTATGAAATTCAGTTAATAAGCGTTGCTCAATATCTGGAATAAAAATACATCTAGGGTGAAACCTTTATCATGTAGATATCCGTATTTCAGTAGATCCCTCTGTATAAGTCATTCTCGGGGGGGGGGGGGGAGGAGTGGGTGAGTTTGTTGCATTTTGTGTCTTATCTTCATTGAAGTGAAAAAGTAGTCTAATATTGACCCCAAAAGCTATTCTTTATGGACATTTGGAGATAATATCTTGCCTAACTTGAGAGCTTCATACCTTTTAAAAAGTTTAGAAAAGTTATCTCCTCTTCAATGTTTCTCTTTATGAACATCACTCTTTGTAATTTTGTTCCTCTGCTAAACACATTTTATCAGGTAATAAGATACTGAAGATCTCGAATAGGGTCAGAATTTAGAATTCTCACTGTACACTGTGTACAATGTATAGCTCAACTGTGAACATAATGCATCTTTACTTCTAAAGAAGGACTTTAAAAAACAAATAAACGATAAATCATCTAATGGAAGAAACAATTGAATGCAATGTCAAACATTCACTTCTGTCATTCACATAAAACAATTGAGAGGGCAATTGATTTAAAAAATGCCAAACAGAAACTCAAAGTGGCCATGTCTTGGAGTTAATCACTTGAAGATGCAACACATAAAAATCTTAGTATGCAAGGTTGCTATTTTTTGGAATGTTTTGTTTAAAAATTATTCTCTAAAAATGCATTCTGTAATGTGATAAAAGAAAGGTTTGATGGGTAAGGAAATGTTCGAGGAAAAAGTCGATTTAAAAATCTTTGTCTGCATATATCTTTTACAATTCTTTGACAACAGTAAATCCTCATAAAAAGGCAATAGCAAACTTAAAATAAATAAATTGTAGATGTGAGAACATAATTGTGTAGCTCAGCAGTAAACATCAGCCTGTAAATTGTGATCATAGCAGCTTGAATAGACACTCTAATTTCTCTCTCTCCAGCTCTTCTAGCATTGCATTTTCAGAGCTCTAAACAGATCATTAATATAACACAAACGTTCGGAATTCTATGAATTTGAAGTTGGAAAAAAAGAAAAAGAGAAATATAGACAAGCTGTGCAGAGAGAGAGAGATTAACTAATCCCACAACTACCTTGAAGAGTTTAAGAATCGTTGAGAGTCATTCTCAACTAATATAGTATTACAGGAATATAGAGGCAGGCTTTTTTTGACACCGTCTACATGCTTAAAATATCTACAAATTTCGTATTTCTCAGTTTTGACGTTTTTTCCAGCTCAGTTTTGAAAAAATTTGCTCAGTTTCGGAAAAATTTGCTCAGTTTTGAAAAAATTGCCCTGAGCTTTTGAAAAAATTTGAGTTTTTAGGCATTTTTTTTAGAATTTTACTATAAAAGAGTAAAATTTTTGAAAGTTCCGAAATCTAGAAATTTCGTATTTCTCAGTTTTATAAAAATTCTCAGTTTTGCACAAAATCGGCGCTCAGTTTTGGCAAAATTTTTGTCAAAAAAGATTGACTTTGCAAAATGCTGTAATTGGAAGATTATTAATGAAAGTGGAATGAGTCTTTGAATGAAGTTGCTACAGAAGTAACAAGGTAACTGAGAAAACCTGTGTTACCAAAGATTTTCTCAAGATTTCTAAAAGAATTTTAAAACCGCATCTAAGTAAAAGTCCACTATACCTCAATGAAGGCACAAATTATATTTATCAGATCTTCTAACTTCTAAATTGACAAAATATTTTTAGATGTTCATCTTAGTCATGGATGTTTCAACATTTCCTTCTGATATAGGAATGTCATTGCTTTTGGTTCTAAGAAAAGATATGTCAAAATAGCCTTTTAACAAAACTTTAATTGTCCTCATTTTATCACATTCAAAATCTCATTAAATATCCTTGAATTTTGGTTCTGTGCTTCTAAAAAAGAACCACTATCTTATCAACCATTATTTGATAAAATATTTTGATGGAAAATCTGGTATTATGGAATATTTATTGCACATCTAGGATTGATTGCCAAGTTTTCAAAAATTTTAAATTACTTCTAGTCAAGAAATGATTCGTTTTTGAAGACACGATGAAACTTTTAAGTGTTGAAGATTTTTTTCTTGTAATAAACTCTTAAATTCTAATGTTTTGATAAACCATATTTAGAATATACAGCTAATCTGATTGCTTTATGGTGTGATTTGGTGGTAGAAACATATTTGTTGACTAAGAATGATTTCATGGTTTATTATAAGCCATAAAAATGTTTCTACTGGACACATTTCTTTGTAGATTTACAATTTTACGTGTTACTTATTCAAAACATTTGTTAAACAAAAGCAAATGTATTAATTCTTAAAAGCTAGAAATTTTTTACAGAGAACAAAGTCATACAATTGTTAGATTAAAAGGTACTGAACATTCCTAATTTGGCATTCAATTATTTAGACAGATTTGTATTGGAGCAAACGAAAGGTAGGTTTCGTAAAATATATTCAGACTTAAATTCACAAATTCAATTTCAAAACAATTTTTATTTCAGAAAATTGTTGAAATTTATTGTATATGTCAGTTTGGATACCGTAAATTAATTTTCATCAAAGAAAAGTCCTCTGCATTATTTAGCAACAAAATCTGAATAAGATCTGAATATTAATATGGCTCTGATGTTGCTTGTAATATTTCCCAATGAATTGTACTTAAGAAACACAGCCTCTCACTTCTAACAAGGTGTGATAAGATTTTAGTCTACCATAATTGATGCAATGTTGAAACACCCTACTGTGTCTTTGTAAACGCCATAATTAGGAATATTTAATTCACACCAGTTGGGTGTTTTCAAATACATGAATGAAAACAAAATTCTTTTCTATTGATTTCAAAAATGGAAAATAGTTTAAACTTGAAATAAAGTTATTTCCATATCAATTTAAATATTTTTGTCAAAATATCATTTTTTGATGTAAAAGTTTATATTTATAAGGTATTTTTTATCACATTTCATTCAGAATAATTATAATTTTGTTCTTCTCCTAAAAAATATTGAGAACTAGGCTATAATGGAATCCCTAGGGGTAAAATGCATGGAGTAAACTCAAAATACGATTTATGATAGATTTTAATTCTCTAACTATTTTTGAGAAATAGTCTTAAGTTCATGATTCATTTCTAAAATTAGTAACAAATGTTTATTAATTTTCCAGAAATTATCAAAATTAATCATTTTTGAGGAGGTTCAAATTGGTGTCTAGACAGCTTTTCCACTTTAACCCCCCCCCCATGATATGTATCTCATGGAATTGCCAAATTATTTCCTGCAATGTCCATACATTGCTTTCATTAACCCACCTTTTTAATGGCCATCAATCTTTGTTCTGCCACTACAGCCTGATCATTGAGCACGTCCTGAGATCTTGTTAACCAATGCATATTTAAATTATTCATCATAATTTAGATTAGAAAAATTCCGCGAAAATATATCACTTCAATTCAGAATCACAAATCATACATCAATATTATTCGCCAATATTCATCAATAACTTAATATGAATAATCACTTTTATAATAAATAAATTATATCATCACTAACTCTTAGAATTTCATACTTCATACTCAAGACTTGCTCCTTATAATAATACTACATTTTATCACACCCGACTTTTTTGACGCAGTATTTCCTGTTTTTAACTACATTTCACTAGGCTGAGAAGCTCCGGTTTAACACAATACAATATCAATTCACGTCTCTAATTTTGGATCTGTTGATTTCTTTTAAGTTTCAAACATATCAATTTGTATTATAAATTTGACAATTAAAATGAACCGAAGCCTATTCTTCAAATGAGTGAGACACTTTTTTCTGTTTCAAAAAACTTGTTTTTGGTGAAATTTACTTCTTCTGTTGTCACTTATAAAATCAGTTTGCATTAATATTAATAATAACATTTAATGCCGTTGATATTTCTTCGTTATTAATATTGATGATGCTGGTGTTATAATAACAATTTCTTCTCTGTACAAGTCACTCACAGATGCTGATCACGTATTGGTGGCAGACATTGTGATTATGACTAAATTTGAAAATGGTGTTTTCATTCTTTCTTTCATTATTATATTGCGAGAGTGAGTGATGTGCTTTGGAGCACTTTTAATTTTGTATTTGTGGAGGTATTTCATGAGTTGAGTGGCCTACTGAAAAATTGAGTTCAGAACTAATATCAGTTTATTGGCACCGCATTTAGCACTTGTTCATAAAAATCAATAGTATATTCTGAAACCCTCTGCAAAATTTCGGTTAAGGAAATGTTTTAAAAGTGCAATTATTGCACCATTAAGGGTGGTTCTCTCTATCAAAGTGTTGCCGACAAAAAGTATTGCTGGCAACAAAAAATGTTGTCGACGATTTTTTTATATCAATAACTACCATGATGTAGTTTTCCAGATTTTGATTTTTGAATTAACATTCCTCTCAGCAACAAAAAAGTGTTGCCGGCAACACTTCTTTTGTTGTTGGCAACACTTTGATAGAGAGAACAGCCCTAAAGAAACAAAGTAAGATTGTTTCGGTTTTTGAAATAAGGAGAAAAAAATAAAAATGCAATTTCCTTTTTATGAAGACTTTCCGTACTCACGTATTTATTATTAATCGAAGGCCAGGAAAAAAATTATTTCCCTTCATTGTATGAGGGGAAAAAATTTTCCCATCATGGTATGATGGGAAAAATTTTTCCCGTCATACCATGATGGGAAAATTTTTTCCCATCACACTATGAAAAGAAGAAGTAAAGATGGAAATGAAAC
>JAOWAT010050123.1:0-11496 GCA_028571025.1 Longipedia americana | reverse complement strand
TTGTTGCATGGTCCTTGCATGAAGTAAGTTGGAAAAAATAAGACCATTTTTGGAATCAGCATGAAAAAATCTTTAAAGTGAGCTGCGAGCTGGGATTTTCTAGAATTTTGTGAAACGGCCTATTTTTATGCAATTCCAATAATGGTCTTATTTTTTGAAACTCACTTCATGCAAATACCATGCAACAAGCCCTTGAATTTTACTTCAGTACAAGCTTTTTCACTTAATAAGGACCCATTTTACAAAGTAAATTTCAAGGACTTGTTGCATGGTACTTGGATGAAGTTAGTTGGAAAAAATAAGACCATTTTTAGAATTAGCATGAAAAAAATTTTAAAATGAGCTGCGAGCAAGGATTTTTGAGAATTTTTTGAAATGGCCTAATTTTATTCAGAAATTTACAAAAAAAATTGTAATTTTTTTTTGACAGTTTATCATACTTTTAACAATAGTCTTTTTTTCTAAATGAACAGACTCAATATGGCTTTTTACATGCAATTTTGGGTAATTTTTTTCCTCATTGTTAACAAACTCAAGGACATTAGTATTACGTGAAATTTTTGTTTAAGTAAATCATGCGACAGAGGAAGCATGCCTACTGCTGTTAGCATCAATTTTACTTTAAATAAATCACTTATTTTAAGAACAATACGATATTTTTGTGGACAGCATACATTTTCCCGAATTTTAGCAACGAGTGGTACACTTCCTCTCATCATTATACGCAAAATAAACTAAAAACCGGCGCATTGAACCGGCGGATCGTTAATTATTTCGTTAACTACACTTTAACGTACATGAGAAACTATTTGCCCAGATTTTTAGCGTTGTAGTGGAGCTTCAGACTTTTCTTACATAAATATGATATGTCACATTTGTTACAGCAATATGTATGCAACTTTCCTAAATGAATAGATTCAACATGGATTTTCAAATGCCCTGTTTGGGAAAACTGTTTGTCACATTGTAGAAAATCATACAATTTTCATAAGTGAATGGACTCAATATGTCTTTGCAAATTACAATTTAGTGTATACTACTCCGTCCCAGCAAAATTGGCCGGACGGAAAAACCATGTAAATCACCCAGTTTCATCTGGAATTTTCTCCAACTCTAAAAAAGATATCGAAAAATGTAATGAGTGTTTAAGAAAGTAGAGAATCTCTAATTTCTGAAACTCTTCTAACTTTTATCAGAAAATCACTTCAACCTAGAGATTTTTAAAGATTAAAATAGGTGGTTTTAAAAGTTTTCCCGTCCGGCCAATTTCGTTGGGACGGAGTAGTACACTTAATCACATTCATTAAAATGATATCTTTTATTGGAATGAACAGACCTCATATGTCTATCAAGATCGTGTTTATGGGCATACTTTTTTTCACATTTTTCACAAGCATGTCTTTTTTCTTGTGGATCACTTAATTTGGCGACAACATTCATATTCAATATATGATTTACATCTTTACCTTTACCCAACTGTCCTAAATGAATAGATTCAACATGGCTTTTCAAATGCCCTATTTGGGAAAACTTTTTGTCACATTGTAGACAATCATACAATTTTCATAAGTGAATGGACTCAATATGTCTTTTCAAATTACAATTTAGTGTATACACTTTATCACATTCATTACAATGATATCTTTTATTGGAATGAACAGACTTCATATGTCTATCAAGATCACCTTTATGGGCATACTTTTTTTCACATTTTTCACAAGCATGTCTTTTTTTATGCAACTGTCCTAAATGAATAGATTCAAAATGGATTTTCAAATGCCCTGTTTGGGAAAATTTTCTGTCACATAGTGGACATTCATGTAATTTTCCCAAATGAATAGACTCAATATGCCTTTTCAAACTACAATTTTGTGCAAACGATCTATCACAGTCATTACATGGATATCTTTTTTTGAGATGAATTGACTCCATATGTTTATCCAGGTCATTTTTATGGGCATACTTTTTATCGCATATTTCACAAACATTTCTTTTTTCTAAATGAACAGTCTTGATATGAATGTTCAAATTGTTCTTATGTGGATACTTTTTACCACATTGTGTACACTTATGTGCCTTTTCTAAGTTATTTGAATTGATACGCTTTTTCAAACTTACACTTTGATTAATTTGATTTTCCCATTTGGCATTGTCTCCTAAATGGAAAGAATCATGCTTTTTCAATCTAGCAGAATCACCGACTGTTCTTCGATCAACATTATTTTTTAGGTTTGTTTCTCCATTACTCTGTAACTGTTCACTATTATAATTTATGCATTCATTTTTATTAGTTACTTTTTGTACTAGTGATATTAGAGAATTACCAAGGTTTTGGTCTTCTTGGCAAAAGAATTGTATTTGTAATTTTTCACTATTGTCATTTACAAAGGCACATTCAGAAAGTGGTTTTGCTTCTTGTGAATCAGAATTGGTGACAATATTTAGAATTGATGTGTGATTTACATCCTGACCTTCCATTTCCAGGTGAATAGCAGGCTGTAGATTTATCATGTCATTTTCTTGATCCTCAGTTATAATTTCAGGCGCAAAATTTAAATTCGATGAGTCATCTACATCTTCAACTTCTACTTTTATGTCAATTGTTGAATGTAGCGCCGTGAAATCTACATCTTGATCTGTTCCTTTCATATTAAGTGTAGAATGTATATTTTTTGTTTGATATACATCTCTATCTTTCCATTCAAAGGCAATCGCCGGTGGCACATTAGAATTTTCCTTGTCATCAATTGCCGAATGTGGTATTGATGTGTCATTTTCTGTCTTCATCTGATTTAGTAATATCCTTTCCATTTTAGAAAACCTGGAAAAAATACCATTGAATATCAGTTACAAAAAATATTTCCTTTACATGAGCACTTATCAAGGATGTATATTTATTAATAATCAAAGCCCAGGAAACAATGTTTCCCATCATGAATGACGGGAACCAGTTTACCACCATAAAAGCTTTTTTTTCATTGTTATAATTTCCCATCCCTATGTTCGCAAACATGCATTTATTTCAAATTTTTCAGTTTATTAATAATTTCTAATGTCAAAAAATAATTCCAAAATAGTGAAGTTTTCCAAAATTTTCAAAATTTTTAATTTTCAAATATTTTGATTTTTTCCAATTTTTCAAAAGTTTCAGTTTTTTCAAAAATTTTATTTAATTCCTTTGTAGTCGGCCTTCAGATTATTCTTATATGAAAAGGATTTGCCACATTTCTCACAACAATATGTATGCAACCTGCCCAAATGAATAGATTCAACATGGCTTTTCAAATGCCCTGTTTTAGAAAACTTTTTGTCACATAGTAGACAATCATACAATTTTTCCTAAGTGAATGGACTTAATATGTGTTTTCAAACTAGAATTTTGTGTAAACAATTTATCACATTCATTACAATGAAATCTTTTATTGAAATGAACGGACTTCATATGTCTATCAAGATGAAATTTATGGGCATACTTTTTTTTACATTTTTCACAAGCATGTCTTTTTTCTAAATGAACAGTCTTGATATGAATCTTCAAATTTGCATAGTGATTAAAATTTTTGTGACATATTTTACAAGCATATGATTTTCCTAGATGAATAGAAGCATGGCTCTTCAAAGCTTGTAGTCTGGCAAACTTTTTATCGCATTGTTCACAAGTATGTAACTTGCCAAAGTGAATAGACTTTATATGAATATTTAAACTTCCTTTATGCTTAAAATTTTTATGACAATGTTCACATGCATGTAATTTGCCTAAGTGAACAGACTCAATGTGGTGTTTCAAACTTGGGTTATAATTGAATTTTTCATGACAATGTTTACAATTGTGTAAATTTCCTATATGCACAGTATTTATATGGTTCTTGAGGGTATTTTCCCTTTTAAATGTTTTGTCACACTTTTTACAAGCATATAATTTACATAAATGAAGAGAATCAGAATGTCTTAATAAACCCTCTTTTGTTGCAAAAGATTTTGGACACAAATTACAACAATACTTCTTCTTTGAATTTAAAGAATTAGTATCTTTATTTATGTCTACTCTTTTCCTTGGATTTTGGTCTTCTTGGTAAAAGACTTGTTTTTGTAACTTTTTACCATCATCACTTATAAAGGCCCTTTCAGAATGTGTTTTCACTCCTTGTGAATCACTTAATTTGGTGGAAACATTCATATTTGATATATGATTTACATCTGTACCTTCCACTTCTATATTAATAGCAAGCTGTAGATTTATCGTGTCATTTTCTTGATCCTCAGTTATAATTTCAGTCGTAGAATTTGAATTCGATGAGTCATCTACTTCTTCATCTTCTGCTTTTATGTCAATTGTTGAATGTAGCGTCGTGATATCTACATCTTGATCTGTTCCTTTCATATTAAGTGTAGAATGTATATTTGATAAATGATATACATCTCTATCTTTCCATTCAAAGGCAATCGCAGGTGGCACATTACAATTTTCCTTGTCATCAATTGCAGAATGTGGTATTGATGTGTCATTTTCTGTCTTCATCTGATTTAGTAATGTCCTTTCCATTTTAGAAAACCTGAAAAAATACCATTGAATATCAGTTACAAAAAATATTTCCTTTTCATGAGCACTTATAAAGGATGTGTATTTGTGTATTAATAATCAAAACCAAGGAAACAATGTTTTCCATCATTGTATGATGGGAAACAGTCTCCCATCATACAGGCATTTTTTCATTGTTATAATTTCCCATCCCTATGTTCACAAAAATCTTTTTTTTTCAAATTTTTCAGAATATTAAAAATTTCTTATTTCTAAAAATAATTCCAAAATAGTGAAGTTTTTCAAAAATGTTAAAAATATTTAATTTTCAAATATTTAGAATTTTTCTATTTTTTCAAAAGTTTCAGCTTGTAAAAAAATTATGTAATTTCTAATTTTTAAAATTTATCACATTTTTAATAATTTGACTCTTAAAGCACCTAGCTTGATAAAACTGTTTGTGGGGGGCATGATTCTTTCAAACTTTCCTTCGAATGATCAAAGGCAGCAGTCGGTGCATATTTTCGTGCTTGTTTCTTAAATGAATTTTCATATGCACTTTCTGGGCAAATTTTTTGCCACATTGTGAACAATCATATGATTTGCCTAAGTGAATAGCTTTGTAGTGGGCCTTCAGATTATTCTTATATGAAAAAGATTTGTCACATTTCTCACAACAATAAGTATGCTTCCTGCTCAAATGAATAGATTCAACATGGCTTTTCAAATGACCTGTTTGGGAAAACTTTTTGTCACATTGTAAACAATCATATAATTTTCCTAAGTGAATGGACTCAATATGTCTTTTCAAACTACAATTTTGTGTAAACACCTTATCACATTCATTACAATGATATCTTTTATTGAAATGAATAGACATCATATGTTTGTCCAGATCACGTTTATGGGCATACTTTTTTTCACATTTTTCACAAGCATGTCTTTTTTCTAAATGAACAGTCTTGATGTGAATCATCAAACGTTTCTTTTGTGGATACTTTTTACCACATTGTGTACACTTATGTTCATCAAAGTTATTTAATTTGATATATTTCTTCAAACTGACAATTTTATTAATTTGATTGTCACATTCAACAGTGTCTCCTAATTCGAAAGAATCATGCTTTTTTAAACTAGCAGAATCACCAACTATTTTTAGATCAACACTTTTTAGGTTCTGTTCCCCATTACATTGTAACTGTTCCTTATTATGATTTATGCCTTCATTTTTATTAGTTACTTTTGGCACTAGTGATATTAGAGAATTACTGAGGCAGTTGATAAAATCAAAGTCCTGAAATTGAGATGAATTATGAGTTTCAAATTCTTGTTCTTCAATGATATTATGTTTTATTTCACCACTCGCTTTTCTGTCAGAGATGTGTGTAACATATTGTTCTGGTTTACATTTATTCTCTTCCTGCTTCATTTGAATTTCAGAATGATTGAATGTGTCACTTAAATCTTGGGTGTTCTCATTAAAGACATTTTTAGAATGTAGCTTTGCTATGTTATTTATTTCAGTCATAATCTGATCTAGAAGTAGCTTTTCCATTTTGGAACCTGGAAAAAAGAAAAATTGTTTTTTCAAGTACCCAAATGTTACAAGGAGCTAATTTTATTAATCTTACTTAAATAAAGATATGTTTTGAATTACACATTGACAATATTTTCTTTGTTCTGAGTCTCACCTATTTAATGGTATCAGTAGTTTTCCAATTGGTTCAGTAATCTCCAAGAGTTTGCAACAAACGTGAGATAACTCAAAATTTATTCAAAATCATGCAAAGTAGGTAATTTTAGGTTTTGATGGTTTTTCCAATAATTATTTTGATGTAAGACATAGAGAAGTTTAAAAAAAGTTTCATTGTTTATATGAAAGGAAGAAATAATTTACAATTTAATCAGGAACATGTTCAGAAGCAACAATTTTCCACTACAAATTTGACTCATCTCTTTGATTATGCAGTGTGTTGTCATTTTATGTAATTTTGGATTTTGAGTGGTCTAACATTTGTTGCAATATCTCATAACCTACAGAATTGATTAGAAAGGTACATATACCATTGAAAAGATGAGATTTAAAGCTAAATTTGCTGGGGGAATCTTTATCTTCATTTGGCAGGTCCTTTTGAGTAATTTTTTGCCAGTGTTCACAATCATATGGTATGGATTAACATGGATTAAGGAAATATCAATTTTTAAACCCTAATTTGAACACAAATTGGGCCCTAGCTCTCTTCAGATTTGGGTTTGGAAAAATTCCTAAACTGAAAATTATTTTCAGGTTGTATCCTCTATTTTAAGGCTAAGTTGTTTCTTCAGTTCAGCCTTCCTTTACATGAACAGTATCAATATGGGACTTCAAATAATCTCTTTGAGGAAACTTTTTATCACAATGGTCACAAGCATGCATTATGCCAGAATGAATAGACTTGAAATGCCTGTTCAGACTTCTCATATCCCTATACTTTTTATCACAATTTTCACATTCATGTGACATGCCCTTATGAACATAGTCAATATGAATCTTCAATGATCGTCTATGACGAAACTTTTCATCACAATATTCACAAAAATGTAACCTGCCTAGATGAACAGACTCAATATGGTGTTTCAAACTGTTTTTATTGACAAACTTTTCATCACAATGTTTGCAACTATGTAATTTCCCTAGATGAATAGTATTTATATGACTCTTCATAAAATACTTAGATTTAAATGACTTATCACATTTTTTACAAGCGTACAACTTCTGTAAATGAACAGAATCAATATGATTGGTCAGATAATCTTTTCGTGAAAACTTCATATCACAATGTGAACAGTGAAGTAACTTGCTGCTGTGAACTGACTCAATATGCCTCCTTAGAATTGAAATCAGGACAAAATTTTTATTGCATTCATTACAGGCATGTGATTTTCCTAAATGAACAGTATTAATATGCATCTTCAAATATATTTTTTGGTTAAACTTCTTATTACATTCATTACAAGCATGTAATTTTCCTAAATGAACAGCATCAATATGTATCTTCAAATGTCCTTTTTGTTTAAATTTCTTATTACATTCTTTACATTCATAGAACTTTCCCAAGTGAACAGAATCATTATGAAATTTCAAACCAGTCATAGTAGAAAATGTTTTATCACATTCTTTACATACAAATAACTTGCCTAAATGAACAGAATCAATATGGAACTTTAAATGATTATGATGACCAAACCTTTTGTTGCAATGTTCACAAGCATGTATTTTTCCTAAGTGAACAGAATCCATATGCACCTTAAAATAATAATAGCTAGAGAACTTTTGATCGCATTTTGAACAAGCATGTTTTTCATCCTTTTTTAAATCTGCTCCTTTCTTGGGGTTTTGATCCTCTTTACAAATTAATTGTTTTGGTAATTTTTTATTTCTATCATTTATGCAGGTACTTTCAAATTTTGTTTTTGGCCCATGCAAATCGATATTGCTGCTAATCACATTAAGATTTGATGTTACATTTTCATCTTGACCTTCCATATTGATGAGGCCAAAGGGATGTTGATTAACTGCATCCTTTTCTTCATGCTCAGTATGAGATTTAGTTGAAGAATACAAGTGTGTCATGTCATCTACATCTTGATCCTCTGTTTTTATGTCAATTGTTGAATGTAATGTTGTGACATCCACATCTTCATCATAACCTTTTATGTCTTTATGGACTTTTGGATTTAGTTGTTTTGGTAGTTGTTCACCACTATGATTTATGCATTCACTTTGATTATCTGCTTTGGACACTAGTAAAAATGATGAATTAGTGAGGCAGGTGGTAAAATCTAGATTTTGAGGTGTAGAATGAGTTTCAAACCCAGGTTTCTCCATATTATTAGATTTAATTCCAGAACCCATTTCTTTGTCACCTTTCAGATTCAAGTAATGATCTGGATCTAGATTAAAATTAGTTCCTTCCATTTCTATGTCAATTTTAGAATGTAGATTTGGTGTGCCATTTACATTTTCATCTTCAATCTTGATATCCAGAGCAGAATGTCTGTTTAAAATGTACATGGAATTATTGACCTGCTACAACAAGAGCTTGTTATTATTGGAATAGCTGGAAAAAGAGAAAAATTATTTACAGCCTTTGTCACACTCTTTCCTCTTTCCTGTTTTTGTTTATATGAACTCTCCATGTGATATCGGTTTAATTCAAATTTCAATCAAAAAACATGTATTTCAATATATAGTCAAAAATCTAATATTATTTATGAAAACCCAATGAAAATTATGTGCAAAGTAGCGATCTGATGAAGTTCAAACTAATATGAACAAAATATAAAATCAAAATGTATGTTGTGAATTTTAATTTTACCATCTAATCTTGCTGAAGAACTTTGTTGGAATGTTCCCCAAACTCTCAGAGAAAAATTATAACTAACCTTTCATTAATGAAACAGATTTTCAAGTGCAAGTTTAAGGTGCCTCAACACACTTTTGAAATTGTGGTAAACAAAAACAATTCCTAAATGCTATGTTTTATTCCAAGAGTGTGTTTCCTTGAGTAGGGGCAGCAAGAATAACTAATCAAAGATAAATTTCATCTTTTACTTATTAATATGAGTGGTCCACCAATCATTAGTTCTTCCTGCCGGCCCTACTCAAAGAAATGCTCTTTACAATGTGTGAATGTTGTTGTTTGATGAAAGCAGAGGTGTTGTCTGAGCATGTTTTATCCATGTAAGTAACAACAATAATTGATCTCTCTGAAAGAATAAACAAAACTTTGTGTATCATTGAATGTTTCAAAAGTGTGTAATATGCCTAAATTAACAGTATGTATATGATTCTTTTAAGTTTAATTAGCTTTGAATGATTTGTCACATTTATACATGCATATAATTTTCATATCTTACCAGTAGAATGAAATGATGCAATATGAGTGTTCAAACTATCAATGCGGGAAAACTTTTTATTGCAATTTGAACAATTATGTAATTTTTCACAGTGAACAGACTTGATATGCCTCCTTAGACTTGCGTCTTGAGTAAACCTTTTATCACATATTTTACATGTGTGTAATTTTTTATGATGAATGGAAGCAATATGGACCTTCAATTGTTCTGTTCTGGCAAAGTTTTTATCACATTGTTCACAACCATTTAATAATCTGCCAAAATGAATAGACTCAATATGAATCTTTAAACTTATTTTCTTGGTAAATTTTTTATGACAATGTTCACAATAATGTATCTTGCCTAAGTGGACAGACTCAATGTGGCGTTTCAATTTTTGTTCAACATTGAACTTTTGAAGACAATGTTGACAAGTGTGTAATATGCCTAGATGAATGCTGTTTACATGAATCTTCAGGTTAGACTTCTTTTTAAATGTTTTGTCACACTTTTTACAAGCATATAATTTACATAAATGAAAAGAATCAGAATGTCTTTGTAAACCTTGTTTTGTTTCAAAAGATTTTGGGCACAAAAGACAGCAATGCTTTTTCTTTGAATTTACAGAATTAGCATCTTTATTTAAGTCTTCTTTTTTCCTCAGGTTTTGACCTTCTTGGTAAAAGAATTGTTTTTTTTAATTTTTCACTATTATCATTCATGAAGGCACTTTCAGTATGTCTTTTTGTTCTTTGTGAATCACTTAATTTGGTGACAACATTTAGATCTGATATGTATCTTACTTCTTGACCTTCCATTTCTATGTGAATAGCAGGTTGTATATTTATCATGTCCTTTTCTTGATCCTCAGTTTTAATTTCAGTCATAGAATTTAAATTCGATGAGTCATCTACATCTTGATCTTCTGCTTTTATGTCAATTGTTGAATGTAGTGTTGTAAGATCTACATCTTGATCTTTTCCTTTCAATTCAAGTATAGATTGTATATTTGATATGTCATCTTCAATTTTGATGTCAGTTATTGTATGGTGATCATGATTTGATGTGTCATTTACATCTTTATGTTCCATTTTTATGTCAAAAGATGAATGTAAATTTGATGTGTCATATGCATTATTGATCTCCTTCTGTAGTGACTTAGCCATAAATAAAAATCTGGAAAATATAAAGATATTGGATAAAGTATTAGCAAAAGCTTTATTGCAATCTTTAAAAGCATTGAATTAGCCTCATAAATATTTAGTCACATTTAATACAAGCATGTAATGTTTCTAAATGAACTAACTGGTTCTTCAATTTTGTTTAGAACCAAATGTTTTATTACATATTCTTCATTTGTGTAACTTCCCAAGATGAAAAGCCTCAATATGAGTACTCAATTTAGACTTAGATGCAAATGTTCTGTAACATTTTTTACAAGCATATCTTTCGCCTAAATGAGCAGAGTCTATATGGTATTGCATATGACCTTTGTGGACAAACCTTTTGTCACAATGTTCACAAGCATGTGACATGATGCCCAAGTGAACCGACTTTACATGTTCCTTTAAAGTTTGCTCAGAAGCAAATCTTTTATTACAGTCTTTGCAAACATGAGACTTGAGCAAGTGAATATGATCAATATGAATCTTCAGATAGTATTGTGATGTAAACTTTTGACCACAATGTCCACAACTATGTACCTTGCCTGAGTGATAAGGGTGGGCATCTCTAGAGATTTGAGCAAGTTGAGCACGCACAGCAAACACTACATAAGTGCGCATTTTCCCGGATTTTTTATTCTGCTTTCTGTAGTGTTTGCTGTGCTTGCTCAAGTTGCTGAACTTGCTCAAATCTCTAGAGATGCACACCCTTAGACTCAACAGGTCTCACTAAATTTCCACTGTGACCAGCAAACTTTTTGTGTTGTTCCAGGCCTCGTTTTGAAAAATACTTCCTTGTGCACAAACTGCATTCATATACCTTCTTCGAGTGAACAGAATCTTTGACCAAATGACTAGAATCAGTATGAAGTGCCAGGCTTTGATTTGATGAATACTTTTTTGGGCAAATACAACATTCATATACCTTCTCCAAGT
>JAOWAT010050012.1:0-11496 GCA_028571025.1 Longipedia americana | reverse complement strand
GGCCTTGAATTGATTCCTCGTGTGGCCCGATGGTCAAGTTCCATTTTTGCGTATTAATGTATAGGGGGCCTGAGACATATAAACTCCACATGCATAAAAATGTTTTCATAATTTTTAAAACGTGTATTTGCTATTATTAGAACTCAGAAAATTCAGCCAAGCCAATGCATGAAAACGTGCAGCATTCATACACTTTTACACTCTTTTTTTAACTTGAATAAGTGATACGTTTTGTGATAGAAAATGTAAAATAAGACCAAACTTTCTACTTTGCACGCACGATCATTTTTAACAGTGTACATAACTGAAAATTCAAAACACTGTTTTCTCAAAATTGCACAAAAATCGTAATTGTCAATGTCCGTCGAGACACCTCATTTATTCATTGTAGTCTCAAGGAGGAGGCTTATTATATTTTACTGTGGCCCTAGTCCTAGGTTATTTGGGTAAGGTTCTTGTGTCTATCCTTGGAGAAATGAAGCTTCAGTTGAGTGCAGTTTTCAATGACTCTCTATTCCTGTTTGATTTGTGAAATTTGTGAATTTAATTCATTCTCAAATATCGCGTTCAAGAGTGGTGGGAAAAATCGCAATAAAGATTAATTAAATAGATGAAGAAAAATGAGCCGCTCTCTCAACAACACTTCTAATGAAATTCATGACGTCAGGGCCAAACAAAAATAACCTTTCATTTTTGAAATTAAAACTATAAAATCGTTTTTATTTGCATTGAATATTGATTGGTGCATTTGGTTTTGGTATATGTAACGTCTATTGGTCTAATTCGGAACACTTGGTCTAATTTCTTTTTATTTAGTGCAAAATTGGGAGTTCTTGGTAAAATGATGCAAAAACTTGATTTTTTCACTTCATAACGAAAAAAGTTTCATAAAATAAAAAAGTTTTATCGGAAATTTTTACTTTAGAAAATGACCTTTTAGAGTAACAGTTATTATGATAATTAGCCCCAAATAAGCCTTATAGTAAAGCATTACAGATTTACCGATCATTTTTATCCTTGTCCACAAAAGTTCCACTAATTATAACCCCGTTGTATATCAGGCTTTTGATGTCACAAAATTTTTCTCAAAACTGAGCGATATTTTTCGAAAAACTCAGAAATACAAAATTTCTAGATCTTGATGGGGAGAAAATTTTTACTGTTATGTACTTAAATTTCCAAAATTTAGGTCAAAAACTCAAATATTTCGAGAACTCATCCAAAATTTTCTCAAAACGGAGCAAAATTTCCAAAACTTAGCCCAAAAATTCGCCAAAACTTAGAAATAAGAAATTTATAGATTTTTTAACCAAGTAGACGGTGCCAAAGAAAAAACCTGTTTGTACATTTTTATACTTCCGGGTTTCATGTTTAGATTTAGTCAAGAGAAAGAGAATAAACACTCTAAAAATTTTGATAAAATATTGTTTGTATTTTTCAATGATGCAATACCATTCGTATATTCTTTATCTTCTCCTTGTTACACCATCTGAGAATTACTTTGCGACAATTTACTCCAATTAAACATAAAATGCGTTTCAAAGGATAGGGTTTTCTGTAATAACAAAAGTAGCATTTTTCTCAGAGTGTAGAAAAACCAAATGCTTTTTACTGAGCTGGAATTGAGATAAGGTTTTGTTATGATAAAGTGAACTTCTATTTCTAATTTTTCTATGACATTCCTCTCCAATTTATTGGTGAACTGCTTTTTTTTCAAGAAATATTGGGAGCAACTTTGCAAATAGAAGTTATTCATGAGGGCAAATGCTCAAGAAAATACAAAGTCATGTTTAACACAATCCATGGACCATCAATCTAAAAACTACATTTTTAGATTTTCATGTATGATCATGATGTAATAACTTTGTATGTTTGACAAGGATTTACAGTAGTTTGAAGAATATGAATATTGATTTAAAAAACCATTTTCTATTAATTTTGAAAAACTTTGTAATTATTTTAAAAAAGAAAGGATTTTAAAAATTGAAAATAGAAAAAAAAACATTTTTGATAATTCCAAAACAAAGAAGATTTCATTAATCCCATCGATCCTATAAAGAAATAATTAGTACTATGTCTTCCGATAGGATCAATTGTGCATTGTCATTATCAATTAGGTACCATTTGTCAAATGTCTATAGAACTTCCATTTTTTTGTAAAATTTTCAGTTTTACTGATTTTGTGATATTTCTGACGAAAATTTTAACAAAGTTTCAAAATTGTTCCAAAAATTTTCCATTAGAACACTTGAAATTGAAGAATTGAATTTATTGATTGCAGAAGTTCTTCATTTCTCTCTTGGCAAAAGTGGGTTTTGCAAAAATGATCCAACCGGGCCGATTGAGTTAATTATATAAAAAAGATCATTTTTTAACAACAGAAAAAATTGTGGATGTTTCATTATGAAGCAGCCTTTCTTTTGTCGCATTGCGTGAAATTATCACGAGGATAAAAAATCAGAGAAGAAAGAAGGAAGAAATGGACTACATGAGAAAAGAAGAAATCATTATTTATAAATATGAGACATTTTAATGCAGGAAACCAGATTGAAAACAGATTTTTTTCTATTCTTTTGAAAAAACTTCTATTCTTAATATTAATAATATATCACTGGTATATCTATCCAACAAATGTTAATGATATTAATGTAGTGGACTACTGTGCATTCAAGAAAAGCAGGAATTTCATCTTTCAGGACATAATTGTAATGTTAAGAAGGTACAAAAATTACAAGCCTCTTGTTCACATTAATTTCTCATTTCATGAAATCTCAAATGTTACTTATTTCATGAATGACTTCAAATGTCTTCAAATCATTTGTTTTCAGCATATAAATTCATACATAAAACCTCGTCCACTTACTCTTTGATTCATACATGTCAAAGCTTGCAAAAATGTGAAATTAGATAGTCCTTTCAATTTTTCTCTGATTTTCTTTTGTTTGTTTTCATATCTAAACAATTTATTCTATACGTATCTACTAAGACGATACTTTCTAGCATGACATGACTTGAGCATGTGATGGTAACAACATTTTTAGAAAATAATTAGAAATAATTACAATCCACAGTTGTGAAAATGACCATTGAAATAAATCTTTGGTTCAGTTTCTAAAATGATTTTTACTTAATAAGTGGTCTGAAAATTGAAAAGTTCACCATTTTGTATCCTATTATTTCTGTGAACTTTTTAATTTAAGAACATCTTTATTAGAAAATTTTGTTAAAAACTGCGCCAAAAATTCACTGAAAAGTGATGATTTATCCCATTGTAAAATCTTTGCTCTGCCTTATGAACAGTTATAGCACTGCAGATTTATTGAGTCAGAGATTGTCCAAAACAATACAGAAAAGGAGAGAGTAGAACAGCATAGAACAGAACAGAACAGAACATTGTTCTCTCATTAATAATTGCTCTCATGACTAAGTAGCAACTATCAAAGCCCTTTCACATTTGATCACATTAATTCCTTCTCTTGCTAAAACAAGAAGATATGCTCAACGGTAGTCCATAGAAGCAGGGTTGAGTCCAAAATTTTAGTGACGTTTGGTTTTTCAATTGACTCAAACATTCCAATATTCAGTTATTTTAGTGAAATATTTAGTTTATATATATTTGCAACATTGAAAATATTACCTTTGAATATAATTTGAGCTACAATGCATTTAAATGAATGGAAAAGTACAGTAAAATAAGTTGCACCTTGAATTTGATGCATTCGATGAAAATGATGCATTCTAAATATTGCTGTATTTCTTTAACAGAGGAAGTAGGAATGAAAGTAAATTTATTATTTTGAACAAAAATACTCATGTTTTTGTAATTATATGATTATGTTTCGTTATAAAGTAATAAATTTAGTTATTTTCATGCAACAAAATCTTCAATATTTTCCGAATGTCCTGTAAAGTACTAATAGGCATGAGATGTGAACATGATACCTTTAAACGTCATTGCTGCAATGCTGCTGTGTGTGTGCAAGACCTCCTTCTTTCTATTTCTCTCTCTCTTTGAATGTGCAAGAGAGCCTCTTTGTGTATGTGTGCTATGTTGATATTGTTGTGGCCTAACCCATTCTGAGCCAAAATCATTGGGTAAAAATAAATTCAAGAAAACACTATATTTTCATAAAGAAGTATGAAAGATATTCATGAGGGAAAATTCAACTAAAATTAAGGATCTTTACACTTTAAAACAAGCGCGGAAACCCCTGCAATGCTGCTGCCATAAGTGTGTGAATGAATGTGAGACTTTAGAAGTGATGTCACTCCCCAACTGTGGGAAGAATTTCGTTTATGTTTCCAGATGTTAGAGTGACAGTAACATTCCTACTACTGATTTTCAGAAATGTCACAAGAAGCGCAAGTGCAACAACAAGAGCAAGCACGAGCTCCCGCTCCAGCTCCACAATTACCATTCCTTGGCTGATGTCATCCCTTGGGTTTTGGCAGCAGCAAAAAGTTACTTTTTACCTGCCGTGGTCAGCACATGTCAAGGAACAGCTATTCAGAGGAAATCATCTTTTGGATCCATCACTTAGTACTCATTGCTTTGTCGGTCTGTCTACATGTGATGAACTTTCTTCTCATATAGCTCTTTGGCGATTGATGAATCATTGCATACTATGAAGCTGTCTTCAACTTCTTTCCAATCACTTGCTTTTGCATTCATTACTTTTTGAGGACTGTTGCCAAGTGATGAACATTTTTTGCAGACACTTCTTTGGCGGTGAAGCTGCCAGTACTTTCATTACTTTAATGAAGGTGATTTACTTTCAAAAATTATTTAAGACATTTTTTTATTTTAAAAACAACAGCAGGTAGTGCACGGCTTATGTGCTTGCTAAGATAATGCCTATTTATGTTAAAACTTGCTTGGACGTGAAACTGCTCACGTGAGGGTAACAAATCTGCAACTTTTTTAAAAATTGATCATGTCAACAATTCATCATCTAACAAGTGTCAGAAAAAGAAATCAAAGTATATTTAAATCACCAAAGTCGTTTTGGAGTGAAATGAGTTACATATGTATCCATGCATTGAACATGTTTGTTTTGGAAAAATCCAATTTACACCACAGAAAAGGAGAATGAGAAAATTTCTTCTCTCTGTCTTTTTCTGTTGCTTCCTCCTTGCTTCTTCAACTTGAAGCTAGCCTCTCAGTTCTAATGAACACAAATCTAACGATGACTTTCTCTCCTTAAAAGTATCTATCTTCCTCCTATTCCTCTATCTGTATGTAGCCTTCTTCCTCTGAGGCTATGTTGTGACAAATCCAACCTGTTTCACTCCTCTCAAGGCACCTTCAAGTTTTCTATCATTTTTCTGTTCTGTGTATATATCCTTCAACATTCATCTCCTTGGATACCAAGTCCACTTTGTCCCAAAAGAGATTCAAAACATATCGTATAAACATTATGAGATAAGAATGACCCACTTTTTATAAAATTTACTACAACCAATGAACATTTGAGGATAGAACATATATAATATATTTAAGTGAACAATTATAAGAGAGCAACATTCATATCAAAATATATATCTTAAATTGTCATATTATTGTGTTTCTTAGAACTAGATCTGTCTTGCTTGACAAATTTTCTTTCATAATTCAAAACTTATCACCTTTTGAAATATTGAAAACAAGATCAATTGCCTATTCTGATGAGTCCCTTATTTAATGTACTGCAAGCGAGTCAGATTATGGCTTTAGTTTTTTCTTTTACCTCTCTTCATAAGATATTTTTATTTACATTGATTTGACAAACATCTGTCATCCGACAAAGTTCAACTGACATTGCTTTACTGAAGGCATTGTTTGGTGAACATCCACCAATTGACGAAGTTTGAAGAAGATGACCTGCTTTGCCATGCATCCATAATGAGATGATGGACAATCATTTTTGATGAACATCTAATGATGGATCGCCAGGAAAAGGAAAATCATATTTAAGACTTCTCCTGGGGTGTTGTGCCAACAATAAAATATACAGTCAAAGAAAGATACAGTGTCCTCAGTCTTAAGAGTAAGTCGATAAAAAACACTACAATGAAAATTCGACCATCTCCGATTTCAAAGGACGTCTCAGATTATCTTGCATATACCAAAAGATCAACCTGTAGTCAAATATTTTTTCATTTTTTGCAAGTTTGAAATGAAGCACTTCATTTTAATTTATGAAGTAAATTGGCCCAAAAAGTACAAGATAATCTGAGACATATTTTTGAAATCGGAAATGGTCACATTTTCATTGTAGTGTTTTTTTGGCTTAGTGTTAGGATTTGTTAAACTAATCGCAGAGATCATCTAGCATGAGAAAATAATATCTTCCCTTTCTTTTACATTTTATTTAAGTTACACTCATTAAATTTTCAGAACCTGTTTTGAGCTTAAATTTGGTTCATTGAATTAATAAATTTCAGTAGGCCTGTCAAAAAACTGGTAAACAACTTTGATCTGAAAATTATTGTCATTGTTTAACTTTGTTTGAAATCATTTTTCAAATATTGTATCATTATTTCTTAAGAGCACCAACATGTGTAGTATTTATCTTTCTAAACAGACACAAAGCATTCTTTACTACATAAATATTAATAAGACTTACATAATAAAGTGGTAAACCTTAGCTATTCTAAATTTGAAGAGTGAGTTTCCTTGAGAAAGGCCACAGGGAATAACAAATTGATGATAAATATCTTTTTTCACTTAGTAATAAGAATGGGTAATCAGGCTTTTTTTTGGCAGTGAAAATTCAAAAACTGAGCGACGATTATTCCAAAAACTGAGAAAAATGGGGAAAACTGAGAAATACGAAATTTTTAGAAATCGATGATTTTTGTTCCGATCTATAAATGCCCTAATTTTGACCGTTTTGGGCACAAATTCAACACAAACATGGAAAATGGACCAATTTTGATGCAAATTAGAGCTTTTTTCAATGATTCCTGCTCAGTTTTAGAAAAAAAATTGTCCAAATCTCGGGTTTTTGTTTGAATTTCTGAAGAAACTGAGGAGAAAATTTGCAAAACTGAGACAAAAATTAAAAAACTGAGAAAATTTTCTAAAAACTGAGACTCAAAGATCGAAAAACTGAGAAATACGAATTTTTTAGATATTTTAAGCATCTATACGGTGCCAAAAAAAGCCTGGTAATTATGAATTAGTTATTCCTGGTGGCCTTACTCAAAGATGCTCACTCTATATATTTCATTTATCAATCTTTAAGCTCAATCTTAATATCTATAGCACTGTAAAATGTAAACTGTAATTGTAAACAATTAATTAAAGTGGTCAAAAATTCTCAAAACATTCTTGTCGTTTTACAGGGCTAAATTATGATGACAAAAGATTTTATCAAAATGGGAGCAAACAATTGTCTGTCTTACTTTCAAATATTTACCTGAGGCATGATGAAAATTTGATTTGGAAAATTTCAATAATTTTGGTTTGCAGCAAATGTTCAAATATAAGATCAAGATTTCTGTCTATTACACATAAACAAAACATACCTCGAGCATAAGAATTAAAGGGAGGCTGAAGTTCGTGGACTTTTAAGCTGAAAAATTCGAAAATGAGCCAAAAATTAAAAATCTGTCGAAAAAAAAATTTTGGTCCAACCTAGTTCAAACCTCGAACGAATTTGATTTTCAAACGAGGTTTGAATTATTTCTTGTACCAGAGGAAATTGCAAAATAATACACAGGAATTTTCCGCAAAACTGTGGTACTGTTTGTATTGAAAATTGCACCATACATGCTTTTTGCTCAGGGTCATTTTTACACCACATTATGATTTCGCGGAATATATTGTGTGCGTGTATTTTACAAACTTCTTCTGGTACAGAAAATAATTCAAACCTCGTTTGAAAATTAAATTCGTTCGAGGTATGAACTAGGTTGGGCCAAAAAAATTTTTTTTGGCAGATTATTGATTTTTGGACCATTTTTGAATTTTTCAGCTTAAAACTCTACGAACTTCAGCCTCCCTTTAAAGCAATGTTTTAGAAAATAGATATTAGCATTTCAAATCATTGAAACGGATCTAAATATTTCAGACAGACCATATTTTTAGGGAGTTTACCGAAATCAGTGTAGAAAATAACTTTACTTGAGAAAAGAAAAATTGAAATGTCCCACTGTGCTTTGGTAATCCCTAATTCAATAAGAAAAACTACCGTCAAAATATTGGCAAACCTGTTTGCAAAAAAGATAATTTATCATCGATGGCATGGGTTGATTAATTGCTTGTTATCCCAAAGGCACAATAATGAATGGTATTTACTCTTCAAATTTAGTCAAATTAACTACATGTAATGATTATGTGTAATGTGTAATTTTAGTGCAGAATTTGATATCAATTCTCATTTCTAAAGAATTTTAAAACAGCAAAGCCTTGACTGCAACTTTAAGCAGCAATTAATATTTTCAGTTCATAAATTTTAACAAAATTTCGAAGTCAATTCATATCCTGAATCAGAATATCTCTTACTAAATTAAGAAAAGTAACTTATCCATTGAAATTTGATTCGGTATCAATTTTCGTTGAAGAGTCACTTTTGATTTGAAAGCGTTTGTTTCAGGCGAAACATGTCCTTAACAAGTCCAATTATCTTTTTCCCTATTTTCTTAAATCAAAACTCTCGGAAGCATTCTTCTCAGGCTTTATTTTTGACACGGTTTTAGACTCATTAAAATTTGGTATTTCGTAGTTTTTGCATTTTCCGAGCTCAGTTTTGGAAATTTTTTCTCAGTTTTGGAAATTTCTCTCAGTTTTTCATATATTTAGCCTTAAAATCAACACATTTTGTGCATTTTTATAAAAATTGCTCCCAAAAACGTCCATTTTTGTTCAATTTCAGGGCAAAAGGACACATTTTCATTGCCTTAAACATTTTGTATTTCTCAGTTTTGCGATTTTTTCTCAGTTTCACAAAAAAATTCTCTCAGTTTTAGGAAAATTTTTGTCAAAAAAGCCTGCTTTTAATGCTTTGTCGCTTTTGATCATTCAACTAGAAACTCCGCATGTCCAGGACGATATCCGTTTTTGTTATAATTTGAAACTCTACACTGTTAGAAATAACCAAATGCGTTTTGCTGAAAATGTATTCTTTTCTCACCTTTTTCTGTAATAACGTATGACAGATCTACATTATGAGAAAGTCATTGTAATAAAACGTATGACAATTGCACTCTCAATAATATGTATGTCATACGTTTCCATTGCTAAAGTATGTACTGCACGCTAACTCCAGTACTTTTTTCTAAGAGTGTATCTTAATTTTTGATGAGATGAATGTAAAGATTATGAATCTTATCTACTGGTCTAGTTACACGAGAGACAAAACTTGTACAAGTTTTTTCTTGTACAAGATTTTTCCTTGTACAAGATTTTTTCTTGTACAAGATTTTTTCTTGTCCAAGATTATTTCTTGTCCAAGTTTTTTTTCTTGTAAAAAGATATAAAAATGGCAAAATGGAGTAATTCCATTACCTTGAAGTTATGGAATAGGAAAATTCTGAATGAAAAAATTCAAATCCAATGCAATGCTGAATGAAGCTGTAGGCGAGTTTAGCATTGTATTGGATTCGAATTTTTGAATTAAGAATTTTCTATTCCGTGACTTCAAGGCAATGGAAATGTCATTCATATCAGTAACACTCCAGGAGTGCAGGATTGAAAATTTCAGTGCAGGATTTTCCAATCCTGAACTCAAAATTTCAATCCTGCACATTTTTTGGAGTAAACATTGACTTTTTCTGCATCAAAAATATACCTGTTACTCATAGGAATGCAAAATCCAGGAAAATACGCATTTAGTAATTTTCATTTAAATTCTTGTACAAGATTTTTTTCTTGTACAAGTTTTTATCTTGTACAAGAAAAAATCTTACAAAACCAATTTTTTTTCTGGGACAAGATAAAATCTTGTACAAGAATGAAACTTGTACAAGTTTTTATCTCTCGTGTAACTAGACCATAAGAATATAATAGTTTTCCTTCATTATTAGAGGGGGATGCCTCGTACCGAGAGAAAGAAATTAAGAACACTCTAGCAAAATTCAGAAATAGCACATACGTTATATATGACCTGTTAACGATGTTTGACCAATAGAATTCTTTGTATCGTATGTCATTAGCCAATGAGAGGAGGAATGACATGTCTTTCCTGTCAGCTGAGATTCATTTCTTGGTCTCCATTTTGAATACTTTGCCACAAAATTAAATGGAAATTAAATTACGAAAATAGATGGTCTAAACGCAATTATATTCGTTTCAATTGCTTTCATGGTGTCAGTCGAGTGCTCAGGCAGCGCCACCCATCGTTTAAGCCGTTTAATCGGTCGTTTAGCGCGCCAATTTAGCACCCAAAAATACTTAGACCACGAGGCCAAGTGAAATGAGAAGAAAAGACCCACCCGCCAAAACGAAGTAAAGTTTTCGGAAACGGGGGGCTGAAGAACGGTCAGCGGCAGCGCGCCAAGGAGCGCCGGTAGAGGGAGCCATTCGAACAGCGCGCCAACGGCGCCGGAGAAGCAGGCTTTCGGATCAGAAATCCGCTGGGGAGCGGAGGAAGAAACGCGGACGACGCAGCCACGTCAGGAGTTAGTGCCAGCGTGCCGACAGCTCCACCAAGGAAAAATTCGCCGTCTGAGGACGCAAAAATCAGGAATTCGCCGTCTGAGGGACGCAAAACAGGGAGCTCGTAGAAACGTCTCGCCCCGCCAACAAAGCGCCGAATAAGTAAGCGCGCCAACAATGGCCCAAGCCAAATCAGGTGTAGCTCCCCCGGAGCAACTAACGAGCGCTTTCTGGGAGGCCAATAATGTAGTGAAAAAGTGGGACAACTTCATCGAAGAGCTGGAACTATATTTTGAAATCGAAAGTCTACCGAAAGAAGCCGATGAAACAGCGGCCGCTTACACCGCCAGATGCGGGGTGCGCAAGAAGAACGTGTTCCGCTACCAGATCGGCGCACAGGGCCGCGAAGTGCTAAAAACGCTACCCATCAAGAATGAAGAGGGGGCTGATGTGACAGTGGCGGCAGATCAAACGTATGATCACCTCAAAAAGGCCATGCGGATATATTTGCGCCCTAAAGACACAAAGTTAACGAGCCGCATAGCTTACCTGAGGCGTAAGCAGCACTCCCAGGAGTCAGCTAGCGCTTACATCCTGGAGCTAGACAAATTGGCCCAAGACTGTGACTGGGAGAACATCACGAAGGATGACATCAAAATGCTGACACTCTTAGCAGGGCTGAAGGACAGGGCTTTATCGGAGAAGTTATTGGCTATCCCCGATCTCACATTACAAAATTGTATCAACAAAATCCGAGCAGCTGAATCCGCTAAAGGAGATATAGAAGCCATGAAGGCGGCAGAGGCCAATAGACCGCTCAACATCAAATCTGAGGTGGATCTATTAAGTGATAAAAAGAACTGTAAATACTGCAACACGTGGCATAAGCCCCGCGAATGCCCCGCGTTTTCGAGAGA
>JAOWAT010050011.1:0-27205 GCA_028571025.1 Longipedia americana | reverse complement strand
TTGAAGTTATAATATTAACTAATTTAGAAAATTTCTGTTCATACGAACAGAAATTTCGCATTGTTATGTCATTTTCAAACAAAGAAGTTGGAAGGCATCCGCATACAATTATACTGAAATGGTATAGTTTATATAAAATGTTTGGAATAAAAATAGAGGGGTAGACAATCAGTATTATTTCATGAAGGTGAAGTTCACAGGGTTTTTCAAGCCTTAAAGAATTTTTTTCCGATATTTAAGTCCTCTTTCGTAGTTACGCACTCGAGAATTGAAAATGTAATGTAAACAATGTTTTCGAAGGAATATGAATGATAAAATTCGTAGTTGCTTCGCAAAAGGATTGGTTTCCTATTACCAGAGCGCTCGAAGACCTTTTATGCTGTTTGTCTTATATTTGAGCTCGGAAACGTGGTCTAAAAATTATGTTTAGTCGATGCCGAAATGTTTGGTAACTTTTGCTGTCAATTACTTTTATTTAAGCACAAATGTAACAATAGCTTTTCCGAAGTTCTTGGTAACATTTTTTGTTTCAGAAGCCTTATAACGAGGCAGACGCCTCTATTTAGAGCAAAATGGAGAGTATGATTAATCCATATAGGATTATCTCTCAGAGACTGCCTATTTTTTCTGTTCAGAAAAGTTTTTCTTATTCTGATTTTGATTATGTTCTTGTCTATTTTCCTAATTTTTCTCAGAGCCAGAGCCTGCATTACTCTAGGTAGAGTTCTTTGTGTATTTATAGTTGGATTCAGGTTGAAAAAGATCATAATTAAGACTGTTTAATAAAAATGATGCCTGAATCATGTTAAGGACAGAGGCCGTATTGTCAGGGTCCAAGAAGCTGAAATTGTAGGGTACCATCTGTTCTGAGAAGGGAGTGAAGGATGGTTTGTTCTCATTGCTCCCGTTTTAGTTGTTTTGAATGTCTTTTTAATCCATGGTTAATTTTTGTATAACAGTAGGTGGGGTAAGAACAGTTTATTAAGGGTTTTTTTGAACGTCGGAAAAAAATCTCCAAAGGGATGTGAATATTTCATGGTGTTATCTACACGTTTTTTAACTGTAAGTTTTGGATTATTTTCGAAGTTTTCTTTATAACTCAATTCACCAACTTCGAGTTGATAATTGATAGGCAGCTTCCTTCAAATTATAAAGTCTTAAAGTAAAAAAAACATATCGGACAATGGTGCTGGTATTCAAACAACAACTTTGCGTGAGTTTTTTTACATAAACTCTTGGAGAATATTCAAAAAATATATGGAAAATAAAAAACATTGTTATAATTTACAAAAAATGGTACTTTCTGTTCTTTGAGAATGATTTTTCGATAATAAAACATCTATTTAACTTAAGTTCGGTGGCATCGGAGGTTTTTTTGGAGAATTTTAGAATTTTTTCAGTAAAATAATTGAATAGAAACAGAAGGAACATGCCTGCTTTATTCTCAATAAAATAGTTGAGTTATGGAGTGTGAATATTAATATACCTAATATTAAACACAATATTCTATTCTTATTTTTTTGAGAAGAAAAAAATCTCCAAAGACAATGAGAACCCCTCCCATAAATTCAAATATACCCCTACTCTTCCTCCACCATTCAACACAATAAAGAACGATCGAATTTTTGCAGAAAATATAAACTCAAAAACCTCTCCTTTCCCCCGAACTCTTACCCCCATTCAATTTTATATTCAAAGAAAATATGGGTAATGAATAAATGATGTAGCATCGATCAAGAATAGATAAGTAATTTGACGAAGGTAACTCATCAGAACATGATCAGAAAACTTCACAACAAGAATCATCCAGCTTTTCGGAATAGAATTACTTTGTATCCAATGACAAAGGCTTGTAGTTGGATTTTTAAAAAAGTATTGCTTGCTTTTCCAAACCAAAATCCTAAAAGTAGCTCAATTCGAACTGTAAATTTGAAAGTGAATGTAAGAAAAAGGAATAATCTCCATAGATTTAAAATGCTGAAGAGAGCGAGTAGCCTGGTTTTGTTTTGCAAAAAATATAAGATAAAGTCGCTTAGAACAGATAGCACGATTCATAAAAAACAGATATGCATTCAAAAACTCGTAGGAATAATCATGCAAGCGACGAAAAAATAGACACTACGAAAGCCATAATGCGAGATTCGAAAGCATTGGATAACTAATTGCAAAAAAATGGTGAGCAATCAGAAACGGATAATACTCTCATTAAAAAATTAGAAACTTAGAATGACTCATAAACAATATAAAAAGCAGAAAACGGCATCAAGATGTAGAACAAAGATATATCAACACAATAAATCAGTCCTAAATAGAAAGAACTTACCTAACACTCTTCCAAACAATCCATTCCGTGCAGATAAGAATAAAGGGCAATATAAGAGGAACCCGTCCCATTGGGCTAAAAAATTGTTGTCAGATCATTCTCCCATCATAAAGGGTACATTTTTTCTCCTTAATATTATAGGAAAACAATCACACTATAGGATGACAACACAACTGCTGTTCAGGATGGACTGTACTACTAAAACTAGAAAATTATTCTGACAGAAAGTTTACAATCCAATCATTGTGAATGCAAGTTCAGAATCGAGAATCTGAAATACTGCCTAGGATTCGGATTAGCTTTTAAGGAAACAATTTAAAAACACGGTTACAATTATCAATGTAAAGGTTCTTGGTATACTTAGCTTAAGGAAATGAACTCGGACATGGACTTTACATTGTAACTACTCAGGGGTACTCATGGTCTCATTCATAAAAATAAGAAGATGATGTTTTCAGACAGGGTTTCAACCAGTTGTACCCTGGAGTTGTTGTTACAGTGAGCTTAGAAGGGTAAACGTTACGCTTTAAATGGAAGAAAGGGTAGTTTACTCTAAATGTGAGGGCTGAACTAAGAAAGAAGTATTCCCTGACCTTCTGTGCCTATGTGCATGAAAAATCCGATTCAATTTCTATAGTTTGCTGAGCAATGATTGATATAGTATGTTCCATGCTCCATCATTTTTGTTATTTTATGACCAGTATGATCAACAATAATTATCTTAATAAATAGTAAATAGGTTTTTTGAAGCACCCAATATGTGTAACGTGAAATAAATGCAGGAGTTTTTGATTTTTTGCCAGAATTGCCGTTGCTTCCATGTCGAAGGAGGGAACTTTTCATATTTATGAAAGTGTAGTAAGTACACATATGCTTCAAGTTACACCGCCCCCGATCGTTAGTATTCTGCATTATCTCTAACAAAGTTTCCTCAATATACTCTACATTTTCTCTGTTATTGGATAACAAATGGCAAGATTACTCCAAAACCTGAAAAACTTTGTCAACTTCTGAGCTACTTACCTATAAAGGATCCTCATTCTCGATGCAAAAATTTTTCTTTGCAATTATGCTGATTAAGTATATATGTGTACTTCTCCCTCAAATATGTTTTATCAGTCCGAGTATTGATTGCCAGCTGAGGAATACCCATTATGAAGTGGTTTTTCATACTTACATTACCAGCATTCTATTGCAGAATCTTGTCGAGACAGCGCTAAATCAGATACTAAACCAAACTGCCGCGATTTATTAGCTATGTTTCGGGAGCATGGCCTATTACCCTCAATCCAAAACCTTCGTTAAACTTACTTGACAGTACAGCCTATAGGTGCATATTTTCATTATTATTAAAAGAAAAAAAAATAGTTGTTAATAATTAAAAAAATGATAAAATGCTATTTCCGTCAACAAAAACGATCATACCTCCGACAATGCAATCATCAGTTATAGATTGCCAACCCTACCAACTATTCACGTCTGCTCGAGGAAAATCCTCCATTTCTGGTTAAAGAAATTTCTCTCACAGACAGCGATCGTGAACCATTAACAAAGTTGATAATCACCTCACGCTCTGCCATCGTTAAATGAATGTCTACCATTATGATCAGAATCTGTCTTCCTTCGTTGCCCTCCCTTTCAAAATTACAAGTTCAAACTCCCCTTGGGTTATCTCTCCAGCATTCGAATCTAACACATAGAAGCCGACCATTCTGTTGTTACCAGCTTTATTAAGAACAATTTTCGCATAAAGCCCCCAATCCTTCTTATCAGGATGTGAGTTCCATTCCAAGGTTTTATGTATAATTCCGTATGAAACGACATCATCGAATTCTTTCTAACTATCTTCATAAGAACATCTGCAGTTTTCATATTCCAGAGGAGTGAATATTAGTTGTGTGGAATATACCTGGAACTCCTTTTTTCCGGTTCCTCTTTGCAAAAAATAATCTTTTTGGACAGCAGTTTTCCAGCCATGATCGCGGTAGGCATCAACCCTCCAATCTTCTAGTAACTAGCAATTGTCAATCGGAAAAAAAATGTCATCAGCAGATGTTTTATCACCCTCTCCTACGATAATCTTTCTATTCTTAGTAACCTTAACTCCCGACTTCTCTCAAATTCAACCCCTCTCAGTATCTGCAGACCGTCCAGATGCGAATATCACGTGATTAAACTGATCTTCTACCCTAGCCATTTCCTCGCTTATAAACAACATTCTTCTTCCCCTGCTTGCTCAATGTTATTTCCACAGGAGAAGAGAGTATTCAGAGCAGTAAGGGAGTGTTTAATTGTGCGTCATAATCGTTGAAGTGGGTATTCTTTGAGTTTAAAACATAATAAATACTTTTAATCCAAATTTGAAATTGTATTCTCGAGGAGGCACGGAAGAAGACGTGTCGCCTATGGAAATGCTCGTGAGGGTACGGGATTCCTAATTGCGGACAGCTGGATACTCACAGCAGGACACGTCTGCTTGATCGACAAAGAAAGATGTTGATCGGAGATGCACATAAAGCATAACATACCCACTTAAAAGGTGGCTCTCCGATAATGATAAAAAAGAAACCTATAAGGTGATAGGAGTCCACAAAAAGGCGGGGTTTCGGTCAACTTTCAATTTCGGTCTCAGAATAACCAAAAGTTTATTAGAAAATGTGAATAGATGGGGGAGAGCAAGAACAAAATCTGCTGGAAACTGCCCAAAAAAATGGATGGAAGGACATCATCAAGTGGGGAAAGAGTGGGAAACCTCTGAGAGAACTAAAAAAATTATGAACCTGTGGAAAGGCCACAGAGTCTCTTTCTTCCCTTTAAAAAATACAGAAAATAGAGAACGTCAAAGCCGCCGACCGCGCCAAAATCCACAGTTACGGAGAAAGATAGCCCGCGTCTTCTTCCATTTCTCCTCAAAAATGCAATTTTGACTTTTGATTAAATGTATTTTTTTATAATTTACACTCAAGTAACACCTTATTCAAATAAAAAACTATTTAAAAAAATCATTCCCCCCTTAAACACTTATGTTTTCTTTCTCGAAGTATGATACTGAATTCTGCTCATAATAATAATGAATGCATTGCATTTCTACCTGATATTTAGTTGTAATCCGATTGTTATTGTTTTAAAGCATCAAATCACTCTTCGGTGGCTTCTGAGTCTTCGACGACGTAAAATTTAAACAAGGGAATCTTACGAATGCTGCTGTTTAGGTTTTTATTTTTGGAGTATTTAGGATAAGTGTCGTATGTGATCCCCCCATTCATTTCATGTTATAAATGTCATAAAACTCGGCTTTTCAGGCAACTCCATTCTGCTTACCTACATCCTGCTTACCCATGGATACTAAGAAATTACTGCGTGAGAAAATTTAATTGTTCATTGTATTTAAATTCTGACTGTACCATCATTCTATGAACTCTTTTAAAAACTTCTAATTCTGAGTTTGTTATACTCTACAGAAATATCTGAGGACACATGATGAATCCATCAGTTGTGAACTTTTTCACTGACCTAAAAGGGTACAGTGAACTTTTTGACTCATTGATTAGTTATTATTTTTTAACTTATACCCAATATTAATTTCAATCAGTCTGTATGTTAGAACATTAAATCTCAAATTTATCAATGGAATTCTCCTTTTATTGCACAATCTGACTCACGAAACGTGCGATTTCTTGGTAATAAGTAGTTGTCATGATGGGAGGAAGAAACTGCAAAAGTTGGGAGGATGGAGATCGAAGAAAAGGAGCGCCACATGAAAAACTGTTCATTGACTTTCTGTGTTTATGTACATAAAAAATCTGATTCAATTTATATGGCTTGCTTGATGATATATTCTATGATTTGCCCCTGAAAATCGGGATCACCGATGATGGCCATGTTCTACGTCTCATCACTTTGTTAATTGCATGGCCGTATGGTAAATAGTAATAATTTCAATAAATAGTAGGTAGTAGTTTTGAAGTATCAATATGTATATTTACATTATTCCTTATACGCGAAAGGAGCCCTATATTTGCATTTTTGGCTTTCACCTTAGAAAAATTAGTGAGAAAGTGCTTATTCCGCACTAATTCTCATCTTCCAATCTCGGTTAAGCATCTTTTTTAACAGATCCATTGCTTCAACTGGAAGATTCTATAATCTCTGAAATTTTTTATGTTCAAACACAAAGGAAAAGTTCTACATTTTAAGTTCCTCTTCGGTTTTTGCAGAGTAAGGAAGTTTCCTGGTGAGAAGCCAGAAAAAGAGGATGCCTGTTGAAAAAATATCGCATTGCTAGTTGTAGGGATTATTAACCGATGCTTTGAAGATTTCAGGTGCAACATACCCCGGTGTTCCACACTTCAATGAAAGTTTCTAATTTTCATTGAGATTGGCAGCGAGTCCAAAGTCTATGAGTACAATATCATTTGAATAATTTCTTTGCATCAGAATGTTTTCCGGCTTGATATCTCTGTGTGCTATTCCTCGATTGTGCAGATATCTAAGAGCCTCGAGAACCTGTCGAAGGACTTATTTGGCCGCAGAAAAAGACAGTGGTTCCTTCATGTGCCTGTCCAGGAGAGTTCCTCCTTCATAGTGAGACATACAGATGTAGTAGGAGTTTTCTGACTCATATACATGTTGCAGTCTGCACAGATTGGGATGTCTTATATTTCGCATGATTCTAATTTAATTTTTGAAATCTTCATAAGCTCTTCCTGATCCCAAACTGGACTTTCGAAAGGCTTTAACGGCCAGCATATCGACTCCTTCTTTTTAGATCCGATCTTCTTCTGCCAAATAGATCTAGGATTAAGGATAAAATGGATACTGCACAGAGGTTACGAACTGATATTCTTTTCTTGATGCGGAAAGGAACATTTTTAAACTTTTGACAGAGTTTCTTTCCAAGTTATTTTTACCAGATTAACATCTCATTTTTTTGAAATGCCAGTTGAAGTTCTGTATCGCCTTAGCCGAAGAACTGTAGATAGTTGTCTTCGATGGCAAATTTGTTTTAGAAGTCTAGAGGGATTTTGAAAATTCCGGTCCTTTTGGAAATAATTTCGATATGTCTTTCAAAAAGAATCACATGGAAATTGTCATTCAGAGGCTCTGCTATTTTGAAGTTGGATGAAATAATAGGCTCCTTCTCGCTTGAAAAGTTCGCCGGTTTCACGAAGTGAGGCAAATTGAGCATGAGGCGGGGTGATCCTGGCGGTGATATCATTTTTTCAAGTTTTTTCTTTTTAGTTTTCTATAGAAGCTCAATTAGTAAATATTATCAATTCTGCTGTTTAAAAAATCAAACTTCTTGAGTTTTTAGGCTTCTAATTGCTGTAAATATCATATTTTTGATTCTAGAATATGCTTCGTCCTGCCTCTTCTCATTTTGGCTCTGCCTTTTTCAATTTTGTACTATTCTTTGAATTATTTGCGATTGAATGGTCTATCACAGAATTCGAACCTATCCATACTTGCAATGATAGAACACGGGCTCATAGAGAATAATTTTTATTTTTGTCTACTTCGATTCGAAACTCCCGACTGTTTTCTCTTCGCCACATTCGCAACAAAGGGTACCAATGTCTCTGTTTATTGCTATTAGTCGGTTCGGTCCTACAAGTCCTAAATTTTTTGTAGAATTTTCGATACCTAATTCATAGAAAGACTATTCTACGTTTCAGGAATGCGTAAGATTTTGAGGATGTTGGTGAAAAAGTCCGCTTCCGTTGTTTACACCGTTTATTTTTCTATGAACTGTTTTTTGTACTTTTCCTAGTCCTTTCTCCTCCTTTATTCGATCAATAAATTGCTATAGTAGTCGATATCTTTTTCAACTGCATCGATATCCTACTCCAAGAAAACATTTTTCAGGTTTAAGGAGTTGTAGAGATCTGGAATCTCGTTCATGGGGTACCCCAATAACTTTTAGATTTTACCAATACAAAGACTAACCTTTTAGATCATGTAGTTCATCTATGATTGTTAAACTTGTTCGGTCACCTTTTTCCGCTGGTATTGGCTGTTTCTTTCGTGGCTTCTAATGCCAGTCATGAAAACTCCACTAACTCGTGATTAAAATCCGGTCTTGTCGAGCTGATAATTGCTCCCATCTAAAGACTGAGGTGTGAAGTGTTCTAAGAGACTCTGATGTTTGTTGGTTTTTTTGCCAATTTTTTTGTGTTAGTGCGTCTTGACCTCGATAAAGTTCCTCATGCAGTGTATTTCCTCCTACTTTTCCTCCTTGGACAATATGGCATTCAGGTAATCTTTTTTCTTGAGACGGAGTTATTTTTCATATTACCGATATTTCGAGGATATGACAGCTCTGGTTTTCCTCTCTCTCAATACAAGTTCTTTATATCGTTTATTCCCCTAGTTTATGGAATTGCGCATATCTTCAAGATGATTTATTTATTTTTCTAGTTTTTTCACTTCGGTCTGATCCTCAACAGAAATCTAGTCAACATTTTTTAGATTCCTTTTTATTAGATCTATTAGCTTTTCGAGGACTTTCTTTCTTTTTTGTTAGTTGTTGATTTCTTTTGATACTTCTCCGTATATTCTTGTCTGGTTTATTATTTGTCTGTTCTTTTGACCGTGAAAGGAGTAGTTCATTCGACTGTGCTCCTATTAACGACATAGCTCGTATGGTCTTGCCTAGGAATCAAACTATGGTTTCAGTGAACGAGAAATCTATCTCATAGAATTAACTCCTTTGATTTTTTTTAATAACTATTTCTATAAATAGAATAATTCAATCAGCTACCACTTATCAATAAATTAATGTATCTCGTTATTAATACCCCCTCCCTCTTTTTTTATATGCTGACAAATTTTGATATCAGTGGTGCTCCATTTTTTGTTGAACTGTTTCCCATCCCATCCTTTCAGAACAGCAAAGAAAGCTCAGCTTTTATTTAATGAGGATTTAAAAAAAACCTCTAGACAACTATATATATTTTTATTTTTAAAAGGATAAAAAATCCAAAGAGATAAAAAACCCCCCCACAGAGAGACCTAAATGTTTTACAATAGAAATTCACAGGCAGCCATTTGGGGTAGTGATCCAGATTCCATCCAGGCTCCATTTTCAAAACACACAATAACAATGTTATCAATGCCATATTCTCTTTACAAGAAGAAGGTGAATTTCTGGATCAAAATTATGTACATCCGGTTAGTACGTACATTCATAATTTAACATAGATGATGATAGTTATCGCGTTGGTCATCGGATATCTGTAATTTGGTAAAACTGACAAACAAAAATCTCCATATCTTGTCATTGTCCTCGTGAACTAGATTATCTGGGTTGTGCTGCTTTATGACAGTAAGAATGTGTTTAGCAGGTTTAACACCCATTAAAACTACACGCTGTTCTCGGTGTTTCTTAGAGTTAGTCTGATGGTATGTCTGATTTGGGTTTTTAATGTCATCAGGATTGTAGAATAGAACTTGTTTTTGTTTCTTGATGTTCCGTGGGCGATCATTGTTGTCTTTATGATCTGGCAGATATTCAAATCGGCAAGGAGATGTTAACGTAAACTTCTTTAGATTAGGAAAATGGGAGCATATTTGGTGCCTAAAGTGTCGATGATAACATGAAAAAACTCGATTCCTCCCTGAAATTTGATACTTCTAAGATTTTCTTATTTAAAGTCAAACATTTTTTTGGTAGATTTTATAGGTCTTCAAAAAAATCATGTTTCCAAAAAGAGAAAACAGAAGGAAGGGTTTTGTTTTGTCTATTTTTCGTTTCTTTTTTTTATCTCATTTCAATTCGTTGATTAGATCTTACATATAGTCAAGAATCATGCTATCAGGATGATTCTTATTCTTATTTGCACTCCCGATATCATTTTCGTAGTCTTACTTATCGAAATATCCACAATTATTGTTATTATCCTGATACATTTGTGGTTCAATTTTAAATAGTTGTTTCCAATTTTAACTGATTGCAGGTTCCATAACCTTGACACTTGAGCTGGTTCCCAAATGGGAATTTTTGTTCCTTGGACTGTAAGATATGGGTGATCTTCTGCTATTCTGATGATTGTTGTGTTTTTGTTTCTATTAGTTATGTACGGGTTTCTAGTTTTTCTTGAGTTCTTTCTCTATCTTTGAAATCTAGGCCAACAAATTTTTCTTCTTCAGCTATACCTCGTTTACCACTGACTTTGGATGAGTTGACATTACTTCAAAAATTATATCCCTTATTTCTCTATTTAAATATTTAAACTTTGTAATAATAGTTTTTTCTTGTTATTTTTTTTTACCCCAAAAGGTGTTGGTTATAAGGATTCCAAAATCCCCTTTGTTAAATATCTACAATTGATAAAAAAGATAGATAATATAGAATAGGATATGGGTTTTACAGTCAGCATCAGTATGCTTATCATTGCTCTTATGGTTGCTAGGACGTGTCCACTTCGATAATAATAGCAGTATTCGGACCCTCTGCCAGATTCTTTCAGTTGGGCGAATAAAGATGGGATAAATTATCTCAATCATGTCTACAATCAAAATTTCCCCCAAGTCTGCGCCAGTGGTTGGGCCATTGCTACAACTACTGCACTTAGTGCAAGAATAAAAATCAGAAGATAAGCTGCTATTCCCGATATTAGTCTTTCACCGCAGGTCTTGCTGAATTGTGACAATTTTGACAACGGATGTCTTGGAGTAATTTTCAAAGTTATTTATAGGGATAACCTCTCACTGCAATGAAATGGATCGCTAAAAATAACATTACTGACGAAAGTTGTCAGGGATACGTGGCAAAAGGGCTTACCAACGGCAATAAATGCGATTCACAGGCTAAGTGCAGAATATGTTTGAATGGAACCTGCCAAGGCCAGGCAAATAGTAAAATCTACGGACTTCATAAATATGGAACTCTAACAGGTTAAGAAAGCATGATGGGCTAAATAAATAGATATGGGCCTATTCCATGCGGAATATCAACATCAGATTCATTGAAAAATTACACAAAAGGAATTCTGAATGATGGTTCAAATCAAACTAAAATTGACCACTTTGTGGTTGTATACGGATGGGGTTAAGAAAAAGGGGGTTAAGAAAAAGGTGTAAAATACTGGAATGTCATGAACTCTTGGGGGTCCAGTTGGGGGTAGAATGGGCACTTCAGAATAGTCAGAGGATAAAACAATCTCGGAATAGAGACAAGATGCTATTGGGCTGGTATGACTGACACTTGGACCAAAGACATCAGAAACAACACTTTACCGGGGTTACAGACCCAAAATTCCTAAAAAGAGTAAAGAACAGACATTTTTTCTAAATAGAATCACAAAAAATTAAACCTAAACATTTCAAATTTACTTATTCCTTCTTACAGTTCTACAAGTATCAATTCTTGTGAATCTTCATGGGCATTTGCAGTTACAACTACTCTTAGTGATAGATTTTATGCAGCTAGTAAAGGTTTAAAACCTTATACATTTTCAGTTCAAGCTCTTATCAATTGTGGAGTTGGTACTTGTTAGAAAGGAGGTAATCCGTTGAATGCTATAATATTTGTTCATAAATATGGGATTCCGGAATAATCCTGTCAAAATTATCAGGCCAAAACACCTAGAAGATCAAGTTGTTCCAATATTGACAACTGTGCAGTCTGTAAAGGAACGATCAATGATTTTAGATGTGAATAGGTTAGAAATTATACAAGATGGAGGATTTATGACTATGGAACGTTGAATGGCCCACAAGCAATGAAGAGCTAGTTAGTATGGGGTCCTATTGTCTGTGGAATGGTAGTTACTTAAAAACTTAAAAAATATAATGGAGGAATCTTTACTTAGTATAGCACAGCAACCAAGCCTAATCATTATGTTGAGGTTATCGGGTATGGAGAATAAGATGGAAAAGAATTTTGGGTTGTTAGGAACTCCTGGGGAACTGCATGGGGATAATCTGGTTTTGCAAGAGTTCAAATGGGTTACAATAACCTTGGATTAGAAGAAAATTGTTATTGGGCAAACTTTAGCGTATGATTGTTTTTTCTTCGAAAATCATGAATTGGGGAAAGTTAATATCAATTTCTGAAAAATAACCCATGTAAGATTCAAATGACTATAATTTTTTTTAATTTTAAAAAGCAAATTTTCCAAAGATAAAGAAAAAAATCAAATGAGACACTAAAAAGCATCTAATTTACTGGGTTTGACTATCTTACTCTTTACTCTTCTCGGAGTATCACAAGGAACAATGTTGAGAAAAGAAATGTTTCCAGAACTTGACAATGTTATAAAGGCGGCAATTTAAAATGCATGGTCATAAATGGAGTCAGACTAGCCCATTTGGAACATGCCCCCATGGCTTGGTACTCTTTTCCTTTCCGAGTACTATTTCTAGTTAAAAGGTACCAGGTATCTTAATATCAAGCTCTTAACATCAGCGGAGATTTAAAACTCTAAAGCAAATTCGATTAAAGCTTCTTTGCCAAAAAACTAATAAACTCCCAACTAGAAGATGGAAGTTGGGAACAAGTAATCGACAAGAATAAAAAGGAGGGAAATCTTGACGCAACAATTTTCAATTGTAACAATTTTAAAATCTTATTATTTTGTAGATTGGTACCTTAAGGATTATGGACTTGTGTAAAATTCTGATGAAACCATGAAAAAAGCCAGGAAGTTTGTACTTGATCATGGAGGAATTGAAAACTCTCAAGTAATGACAAGGTTTAAACTTGCCACCTTTGGACAATATTAGTGGCATTTGTTACCCTATATCCCTCTCTTTATCTACAAAAACTACAGTCCGTTTACATACCTTGGAACCTATATCAAAGGTATCTTTTGGAAAAAAACACTATTATAGACTATGTTGCACAGTGGGTCTATCCTCATATGGTTCCTCTAACTTACCTTCGATATCATAAAACAGTTTTTCCTGTTTCCAGAGTTTGTCTGAGCTAACTCAGAGTATCAAGATCTGATCATTGCTAACAAACCATGAAAGAGGAAAAAAATAGACGGAAGACCATGCAAAATGGAACTAATACAACCTTTCCAAAGGCTGATTTAGATGTTGACAATCTGTTTGAGGAAATTATAAATCTCAAAGGAAAACAAGGACTCTATGGGGGTTATACCATTTCGAGTTTATTGACTTTACTGTCTCTTAAGGATTACTCAATGCGATATGATAATCAAAGCGATTTGAGTGTTTACTATGAAAATACCCACCTTAAAACTTTAGAATTCACCGAAAAACTATACTTCAATCGCAGAGTTCCCTACGAAGGGACTTTAGACGACGGAAGATACTGGGACACTCTTTTGATCACATTGGCGTTATTATAGGCGGACTAAAATCCCAGTAAATTATAGCCTACCATTTAATTTCTGATAGAAAACGCAGTGCAACAGAACGGAGGCGTTCCGTATGGACTTGATTTTGAGTACGCCCCGGATATCGACGACACTGCAATTCTTCTAAACATTTACGGAAAGATGATGAACTACTATGCTGAGACAAGTAACCACATTCGTTAAATATAGAAAATCTCAAAAAAGTCGAGATTTATGATCGATAGATTGACAGAACATCAATTTGGCTTAAAGGTGTCCAAAATAGTGATGGCGGATTTCCAGCATTTGATACTGACAAAAATGATGGACAACATCGGTTTACAGCTTCTTTGTTCAAACTTGTTCATTTGGATAAAAGTGCGGAGATATTTGATCCTTCTTGTCCTGATATTGTAGGCCATATTCTTGAAGGTTTTGGTTAGGTGCATCTAAATCGTAATTCCGATGAACTGGAAATAATAAACAAAGCTGTCAGATATTTGATATAGGAGAAAAAATAGGGGATGTGGTCTGCAAGATGGGGTATCAACTATGTATACTCAATGGGAGCTGTTATTCCTGGTCTCGCAAAAATTGGAATCAATCTTGATTAACCATGGATTTTAGATTCCATCAGAAAACTCCAGTAAGTTCAACACTAGGATGGAGGGTTTGGTTAGGATTCTGATAGCTACAATAAAAATAAATTTGTTCAAGGTACTAGCACTGTTACTATGACTGCCTGGGGATTGCTTGCGTTTATCGAGGTGGCAAGAATTGTTAATGTGGATTAAAATATTGTAAAGGCAGTCAATTATATCATAAGAAATTTTAAGGAAAATGGTAATAGGTTTTTTGATCGATCTGTTGTTGGAACTGGACATCGAGGTCTGTTGAATCTGCAATATCCTTCTTATGCTTATAGTTTTCCACTTATTGCTCTGGGAAGGATTCGAAAAGTTATATAGGGAAAACGATGGACAAAACCAATTTAACATGTCAATCAAGCTTTCAAAAGGTATAACGCAACTTTCTAAAATGAACTATGATTGCCTTCAAGACTTGTTTAAAAATTCTAACTTCACTTAATTTTGTTTCAAAGATTTCTGTGGTTTTGTTACAGTAAGAAAAATGAATGAAAAATAAAGATATTTATTATAAAATTAGTCAAACAAAGAAAGCTGCTTTATTAACAGTAGTGTCATTTTTAATCGAATATCCCTATAAATCACTTGTAAGTAGGGAGTAACTATCATTAAGCTATTGATGAAAATTGCTAAGCTTTAAATGTAATGGTTTATGAGAAATCATTATCAGGGGGTTTCACCTGTATATCTTGCGAGAATTGAATCTTTTAGCAGGACTCATTGCATTATAGATGAGGAAGAGTGAGACAACAAGGAACACGGCAATTTTTATCATATATTTGATATCTTGTTGTTTTCCATCTCGCTACTACTTTAGTTCCTAAAGTTTCTCAGCTTCAGCAAGATTTCTGGATCCTCGGAGCTATCCGGTTTGATACTTGATACGAGCCGTCGATTTTCCCATTGGAACATGGATCGATTATTCTCTGTCGGAACCTGCCTTCATATATCTGTGCTCCTTTTTTTTAAATGCAGTATCTAAATAAATATGACTAATGCTGTTAATATCTCTAATCTTATTTTAAATCGTAACTCAGTATTATTCATCACAGGTTTTTTTTTTAAAATAATGCCACGTAAGGGCAAAGGCAAAAAAAAATAAGATGATGATGACGATATCGAAGAAATAAAAGGATCTAAATGGAACAAAGTTTTGTAGGAAGCACTTGATAGCGATGAGGAAGGCAATGCCTAGTAGCTATATGGTAAGAAAAAATAGGTTTTCAATTATGATTTCACAGGATAAAAAATACTCTACTAACAAAAGGAGGAAAAACCTAAACCACCCAAACCTTAGTAAAAGCTTACACCCGAATAAATCCAGAAAAGACTAGAAATTGCTTAGAGGGAAAGATTGCAGAAATAGGCGAAGGCCTTAAAGAAGAAAGTTAAAAATTAGTAAAGGAGAAAAGTTAACTAAGCTCAACGATAACAATAGAGATTAGTAAGGCTGTAGGAAGAGCTCCAATAAAAATAACTGTAAAAGAAGAGACAGAAAAATAGGACATCGCCGACCGATGGAAAATGCATCCCGATTGTACTTGCCTCATTCTTATTTTTGATGTTCTTCTTGCAATACCAAAGAGAAATCTACTCGAAGTTCTAACATTTCAGATTTAACAGTCAGGATGATCTCTATGCCATTTTAGAAGCCGACAGTGGGGCTACTGATCGGTAGCTAAAATCCAAACACAAAAAACTAGTCATGAAGTATCACCCTGATAAAAATCCGGACTGTTAATATTGCAAGGAAAAATTCGATAAAATCATGAAAGCTTGGTAAGTTCTGGGCAACTAGTAAAAGAGGAAACACTACGATCAAAATTCCGGGTTTGTTACTGATATCAAATCGAAGTCGCTTACCATGAAAAAATCAACTTATCATACTATCATTGAGCCAAGTTAGTAGTTATGGGTTGTGCAGGTATTTGACTCCACAAACTAGTATTGTCATCATTTTTCAGCTATTTGGGAAGAAGCTGTTGAATAGTATGGGGATGTGGCAAGGTTTGCCAGAATTGATGTATGGCATCAGTCTGATATGACTGGATATCTACCGTATAGGTTTCAAATCTTCCCAGGACTGTATACTTTGAAAAGAGGAACTCCCTAAATTTGTCACTTGAATTTCTAAAGACCTCTCCCCAGCATATCTAAATGCATTGAATAAGCAGCAGCTGTTCCTTAATATAGGGAAATTATGGATATTTCGTAGGTAGAATTGGAAGATGGAAAGGTTGGACTTGTCATGGGTCCAAACATGAAAATGAGTACCCGTTTTAACCTGGTTGTTGATAAGTTTCCTGGAAGATTCACCATTTTTAAGACAGAGTCGACTAAAAAGAACAGTGTGACATTATTTGGTAAATAAAATAGTAAAGGCAATTCTTCAATTTTGCAGTTAAAGACATTTAACTTTAAATCGAAAAACAAAGTTGAATACCAAAAATTCTAGTCTTTTTTGAGATCGTCGATTGTCCAGTAAAAATCCTTTTGTGAGATATAGCAAGAATGTGAATAGAAACCTTGTCTAATAGTTTTAAATTAAACGTAAAAAGTGGGTATCGATGTAATGGTTTCTCCAAAACAATCTTATCAATTGATTAAAGTGAAGAATTATGAGAAAGAGCAGTTTGATGTCGAAATCGATAAAGTGAAAAGAAAAATTTAGCTATTTTAAAACTTCTAAGTTGGAATTTACCAAAATGGGCAAATAGATTTAGGGTATTGGGATTAATTTGAACATCTTAATCCCGAAAATGGATAGCTATTGTCTTTAAAATGCTAGTGGAAATCATGGACAGATATAATTATCTAAAATCTCTTTCTCTTGAAGTCGAAATTCATTGGTGAATGAGCTTGGGAACATTTATTTTTGATGCTTTAATTCAAACTAACTCATTTTTTCAGAGTTTTTTTATCCCCTGATACTTTTTCCCCTCCCAAAACCTTGAATAATTTTTTAGAATGATTTTTACACAGTTTTTCCCCTTTATATTTTTAACATCAAAAACATGACTCGTAAGGTATAAAAAAGGTAAAACTCCAAAGAGAAAGAGAAAGATAATAAGCCAGACAAAAAGATCCATATTGAGAAAAAATAAAAAACTTAGAAAGCATCGTTAAAAAAGGATAAAATCAAAAAACTACCGAGAGGTAGAAAACTCTGTCACAACTGTCGAGCCTTGTTGTACATCCACCAGGCAGTATGTCCTTAGTGCAATGAGGTACATTCGATGAAACGATCGAAAGAATAGATATTGAAATCACTTGCGAAAAACTAGCCGAAAGCCTTGAGAGGAATCCTCTAAAATAATGAATTTAATTAATGCCTAAGTGACAACAGGATTTTTTCCTTCAAACCTATGAGCTTAGAAATAATTAAGGAAGTCAAAATATGTGAACATCCCTCAAACTCCACGTTGAAATGCGTCCCTTTGAAGGGAAACAATGCATATACACTCTATCATTCCGATTTGCCCAAAACTTGTATTGCAAAGTTTGGATAAGGAATAATTTATGCATAATGTGTTCCTTAGTCCAAGAAGCAGCTACTGGGAAGACCCTCTTTATACGAAGACATAACCATTAAATCCTACAAACTTCAAAACTATCACAAAATCGGTGTTAAATACGAAGGATAGAGCTATCTTTGTTATTTCTAAACTTCAAAACAAAAAGTTAGTTATAAAATCCGTTTCTAGTAGGATATCACCATGATAAGAACAATTGGAAATCGAGTAGCAATTCTTACTGGGAAAGGATAGATTATGATTGTCACTCTTCCAGTTGATGAAGATAGAAAAAACTAGAATCAGTCTGTACCCCCAATTTTTGTAATCGAAAATCCTGCTTATATTAAGGAATAAAGTCTACACTTCACAGCCTTTTAATGGCTTTCTAGAAATTCCACTGAATAATGTACTAAATTGGTCGTGGGATGCTTGTCTGGATAACTATTGGTTTATAAAATTAACAGCAGCAATTAGGCAACTCTTTACAGAATCATTCAAAACGCCCATTATGAACAAGTAACAGTAATTGCCTAATGCCCATTAAACAGCCCCAGAGATAGTCCCATCTTCGCATCGGGATCTTATGACGGAACAGTGAGTATTTGGAGTGTAAATGACAGCGATGCTCTCTTTAATGTCGAAATATCAAACGTATTTCATGTATTTATAGCTTATAGCGAAAAATTGTAAGTCTTCTATGGGATCCAGCCGCAAAATTCTTATTTGTTGTCAGGGACTAGGGTCAGGAAAGTTGTATTATGATGTGTTTCTACTCGATAAGTAGAACTGAAGTGTCTCTCAATCTGGCAAACTAGGTGGAGTTGCGATCTGTTAAGGTTTCCAATATCTCCTATGTAACTTTGGAATATTCATTCAGATTGCTGCATCGGATCCCGCTTCTAGGACAATTTCTATCATTGATACTGTTGATTGCGAGATTCTCATGCTATCGAATTAGGATCTCCGGAAAAACTCTTTAAAAAAGAAAAAGAACAGCGATGGTAAGAAGGGTAAGCAATTCAACTTTAAGGTTAAATTACCTGTTTTAAACAAGTAGCATAAATTATGCGTCCCTGAAAGATTAGAAAAGTCAAAAAGTAGAAGCAAAAGTAGACAAAAAAACAACCAACTTTCAAAAATATCGTCATAGAGCAACGTCAAGGATATCTAGTTTATGGATACTTAGCCGATTAGTAAGCAGTTTAAAGGTTTTCCCATTATATCGAGTTTCATAAATGTTATTTCAGAGTAACATGGATAGCTTTACAGTTTTCTTTATGGCTGCACTTACAACGGATTTATTTTCGAATCAAAAACCAAAAATCGATGATGCAAGTAAAATTTTTGAAATTAAAATCTATTAACACAAGGGGGAGCTATAATAATTGAAATAAAATGAGACATATTTTTAAAATGACAAAGAATCAGTCATACTGGTCGGTCACATCACCTCTTCATCATTAAACTGACTCTCAGATAGCTGTTTCTCATTTCTTCCTTCGCTCACTTTAAGAAATTTTCCTTTAAAGCCCTAAATTTTGCTAGCACTGTTTCCTCTTGCATTGAACCCAGTTTCCGCAATTTTTTCTTTAGCAGCCAATTTCTAAAGTTTCGGTATAACTGTTTAAAGTTTTTAAGCCACATTATCTTACGTAACCTATCCACCAACAATAAACTGAACAGTACTGATCCAACTATCCAGCATTTCTTTCTTCTTATCATAGTATAGACTTAATCTTCTTAGTTGAGTCTCTTCTTCTTAAAGTTATTCTTCAACTTCTAATAGACTCTATCTTGTATTTTCATTGAGTTAACTCTACTTTTGAATGGTAAGGTACATTTCGATTTACTTTTAGAGGTTTTGCTTTGCTTGTTTCATTTCTTTCAGCTAGAATTAGATCTGCTGTTGGACTAGTTGGAGGTTGTTAAAGTCTGATTGGAGGGGATCGTTGACCAGTTATTTGATATCTTGTAGACCGCAAAGTTTTTTTATTTTTTATTACTAACTTTTTTTCAACTGGTAATTGTTATGCATTTTTTCATATTACTTCTTTTATGAGAGTTCTTTTTCTCGACGAACTTTCTTCGCTGCTTATTTCTACCGATCCAAACGTTCCTTCTCTTAGCGATCTCTCTCCATCTGTAACTGACTTTAGTGTTGAACAATACTCGCGTAGTTATGTTTTCCCTGAAACTCTCCAAGTTTTCTCTAGAGTTACTCGGCCAAAGGGAGTGGGATTTAAAAATTCTATTCTTTTTTTAGCTGTGTTTATATCCTTTTTAGGAGAAGTTTTTTCGTATGGTTTCCATCTTCCAGTTTTTTTATTCTCTATATTTTGTTGTTGTTATCTTTTAGATGTGCGTCATATCTTTCTTTGAGGTTGATCTTCACCAGTCTTCGATCTTTTCGCATGTTTGACAAGATTGCTGTTTCATAATCTTGAACGATTCTCTGTTCCTACAACAGTGAAATCAAGCTGTATCTATCTTTGACGGTTTCAACCAGGTCCTTGTTTTCCACCCCCGTCAGTCTTATTTTTTATCTCAAATCGACCAGTTTCCTCATTTATTTTTGTTTCCTCTAGATTTGAGTCTTTAACTTGTCATACTAATTTTTCTCTTTTAGTATCATGTTAACCTTATTGTTCATGACCTGCTAAGTATCATCGTTTTTCTCGACTTGATTTATCTGTTTCAGGATTGTACCACGATTATTCTAATATTGGTCGTACATTGTGTCATAATTGCTCTTTATTCTGGTTTTTATGATATCCAAAACTTTTTCGGGCATCTAAGTTCGTACTCCTTGAGATTCTTTTTTGTTATGGATTTCGTCGACAATCGAATGAAGTCTTTACACGTTTTCAACTATCCCTAAGATAAACAAGTACATTTTCGATAGGATGCTAAACTAAACGATTTAGGATCCATTGAGCGGGTTGTTTGCTCGTTTGTTCCTTTTTGCATCGGTTATAAGCAATATTATATCGATTCTATTTATAAATAAACCTGCTTTAAGATAAACAATCTTTTTCTCAATCTCTATTTATCTCTCTTTTTTTTCATTAAGTTTAACTAGGTATCTTTGATGAAGCCATCCACTTACTTTAACTTCACCATCTAAGCTTACATACATCTAAGTTATTCAAGTATCTGTGTTGTGCTTTGAAGTCGCAAAAGATTTAAAAAAAAAAGTTTTCATAGCCTTCTATTTTTTGTGACTGTTTTTTTTGTTGAGGTTAAGAGATAAAGACGGATAATTCTAGACTAAGTAAGAGAATGTATCAGGGGTGTAGTATCAAGTTACAAAAAAAGAAAAAAACAAAGTTTTTTTTATACTGGGGGGGTCTACTCATTTTTCAAATTATGAAAAATTTTAAGAAACATTACGCGGGTTCATCCATACAAACAAAAAAAGCAATAAACAATGAGGAAATCCGATATCGATAACTCCACCAATGGCATTTAAAATGATTTAACATAAAGATAAATTGAAAAAGTTTAATTTTATGGTCTCTACTAATTTTAAATTGACAGTTCCCTCCCTACTCGTTATAATTATAAAGAAAAAATGTCAGACGATGGGCATATCGAGGTGATTTATGGACCAATGTTCTCAGGTAAGTCGACAGAACTCCTGAGGAAGGTAAGGAGATACGAACATGCCAAGAAAAAATGTTTGGTTATCAATTACATGCATGACAACCGCTATAGTTCTGAAGAGGTCATGGCAACTCATGACAAGTAACTTTTTTTCCTATCCTAGAGTAACAAGAAAAGCTATTAAAACATCAGACCTCAGCAAGGTTGTCAGCGTGGCTAAGGAATACAATGTGGTTGCTATTGACTAAGGACAGTTTTTCTCTGACATAGTTGAATTTTCAGAAGATTTAGCTAACGATGGAATAATTGTTATTATTGCAGCTTTAGATGGAACTTTTCAAAGAAAACCTTTCGGAAATATTTTGAATCTTTTACCAATTGCAGAAAAAGTTATGAAATTGTCAGCAGTTTGTGTATACTGTACTAACTAGGCGGCATTTACCCAAAGAATTATTGATAGTCAGGAAGTATAACTGATTGGCGGATAGGAAACCTATAAGCCGGTCTGCAGAAAATGTTTCCATAGAGATAGTTCTAAAAGTAAATCGTAGGAATGTTCCTCATAGGATTCAGACAAAAGGAAAAGCCCAGTTCAAGCTTAGAAAGAGGTCCCATTCAATCCCGAGCTAAAAATTTGAATCGAGACGATTAGGCTTTTAGAAAAAGAAATGATTTCTGTTTGTAAATTTTATTTATGGGAATGCTTTTTTGCATTAGATGAGCTGACTAGTGTTGATGCCCAATAATACTCAGTTTTTTATTAATTTATTTCGAAATTATAAACATAAGTTTAACACGTATGAGAATATCCAAACTCTCAATTCTCATCCTAGCAGTCATATTAGCATTCGGAAGGCCATGGACATCTTAAGACCTAATAAAAGACATGTAAAGAATAAACCGATCTCCATTGGTCAGTCTGATGTTGATTTACGACACAGACACATCCGCAGAAAGTACCAAACTACATTAATTTTAAAAGAAGGAGAAATGATTTAAAGAATGATGCAGCAAATCGCGGAAAATAAGTAGGGATATTTTCAGATTATTTTTGTTGATTGTAACAAAGGTGAAGGTGATGTTGCCTAACAGTTTATGTATTGTGGACCTGATGTTCGAAAACAATTGCCTGCTTTGGTAAGTTTTTTCCTTTTTTATTGAAGATTTTTACCGTTCCTGAACTTAACCAGAAAAACCCAGAAACAAAGCAATGGGTAATGCCTGGAAACAAACAATATCAAGGTGCTTTGACATAAAAAAGTCTTTACTAATTTGCAATGTAATCTTTCTAGTTATTTTTCAAGTCCTCTAATGAAAGCATATAGTCATAACATAAGGAAAATGTCGGATTGGAACAGGTTAGTGGAGAAATTCAAAAAAATTGATGCTCCTGTTATCCTCCATTGCACAAATAAGAAAACATTATCGCCTTTTTATAAAGCTTTGACTGCTAATTTCCGGAACAGAGCTGTATTTGCACATGCGTTTCCAAACCCCGATGGAGAAAATCCAATCTGCCAATAATTCGGAGTCAAAAAATATCCAGCACTTCTCCTAAACGCCAAATAATAGATAAAACTATCTACAAACCTGAAAGAGATGTTGAAGATAATGAAAAATCACGTAAGTTAAGAATAGCAGTAAATTTTTATTTAATAACAAAACGATATTCCAAAAAATGAAATAACAGTTTAAGATATGGAGGAAAAAGTCTATCAAAAGGCAAAACATACTCTTGTTCATATCTCTGGTAGTAAGGGTGAAGTTCATAGCCAATGGAATTAACTTCAGAAAAAGTTTAAGAAGATGTTTGTTTATTATGAAGCGTAAGGAGCTGATATCACTAAATAGATTGGGGTGAAGAAACTGCCAGCAATAGTTTATTACCCGAAATCAGTTGCAAAGAAACAAATTCAGAAAACGGTTTTTGTGGAGGGTTTCACTTATGAATAGATCTACTCCTAACTATCCAAGCTAATTGATGACTTTACAGTGCCTCTAGCAGGTGATTTGTAAATGCAGCAGCATTCTGCGATTTCATTGAGGGATGGAAAACTTGTTGTGATGTTGTTCCATTCCGATGACATTCCTTTGCCTTATAAAATGCTGTCGAACCACGAAGACTTTAAAGAAGCAATGACTTTTTTCAGGATGAAAGATCCAGACCCATCTATGAAGGCAAAATTTAGTATTAAAAAGCTGCCAGCTCTCTTTATTATGTCTAATGATGTTTAGGAATAGGAGAAGTAGGATGAAAAAGATGGCAAGAAGGAGGTTAAGCTAAAAATTGCTCAGTTTACTGGGAAATTCAACTACTAGTAGTTGTCGGGGTATCTGTCATTTTTTGTTAAACCGAAGTAGGAAGATCAGTAACAACAGTATTCCCAATAGGTGATCTAGATTGACAGTTTGAAAGGTTTTAAAAGGAAGTGTCTTGAGTAATTTTGCTACCTTTTACTTTTGGACGGGAAAAAGTAGAACAGATAAAAAAATGACAAACATATAAAATAACTACAGAAAATAACTCCAAGAATTGCACCTTCCGATAATTTGGTCTATATTGACGGAGTTTGTCACTCGGAATTGTTGCAAAGTCTTGAAATTCAGGAAGATTAGATGCCAACTTTGGTCTATATTAACTCCAAGTTTGAAAAGTTTTCCAGGCTTATTGGTCGGATTTAAGAAAAAACCTTGATTAGTATGGCAGCCAAAATCAAAGCAAATAAAGCTTCTTTTAGAGCATATGACAAACTTAGCTTTGAGAATAAGAAATGCAGTGAAGTGCATGCCAGAATCCAAGAACTGTCTAGATAATCTTCTGAACTTAGTGCTGAGGAGGCAGCAATTTTGGAAGAAATCAAATAGTAGTAGGCGGCCAAAAGAAAGGAAGCATAGAAAGAGGCTTAAAAATTGGGTAAGAGCTAGGGAAAGAGGAAAAAAAAGAAAAAACGTCCCAAAAAAGAGTGGGAAATGTAAGATGACTTGTGATGTTATATATTTTGCAACCTATGACTTAGTATAAATTTTGATATACAGTTGTAAAGACTGGATTGAAAAAGCTTTCTCAGTCATATTGACAAACTTCTGTGTTTCAATATTGTAAGTTAATGTTCTTTCCCTTCTTTCCTATAAATTCGTGACTTGTATGAATTTAACTCTATCGATAATATCCAAATAAATTGGCAAAAAATGCATATTTTTTGATCTTCAATTAAATTTCACAAGACTCTAAAAATTATTTATATTATTTTAATCGTTATGAACTCCAAAGAGCTTCACTCTTTCCTTTCCCAATGCGAGCAAGTGAATTTCAACAAATCATACTGCCAACAAGCCTAATATAGCGAAGTTCTTCGTCTAACCTCGACTAACTAGCTTATAACCATGAAATCCTATCCTAGCGATTATTACTAAACACAGGAACAATTAGATCAAATGCTAGATACCCTACAAATGCAAAAATAACTCTGTCACGATCATCTCATCACCGTTATCAACTACTACTATGGTAAAGAAGGACTCTATGTTTTCACTGAACATTGCAGTCATACTTTGTTGGATTAGATTTAGGCTAGAGGGCATAAAGGGGAATATTTTACGGTTTAGGAAATTGAAAATATCTCGATCAGTGTTGTTAAAGCCCTAAAATACCTTTAGGACAACGAAATTGGCCATGGATGCATATCTGCAGTTGACATAGGAATATTAGACAGCGGATCGATCAAACTGATAGATCCTTCACTTGCCACAAACTCCCCACTCTAGACAACCGTCGGCTACTACTACTCTCCATAACTTCTCAAACAAAATGCAATAACAGCGAACATTAGCTCGAATAATTATCTGGGGTAATCAACAGAGAAAAAAGACAAACAGATTGATTTTTTCAAAAATGACATATTCGTTTTAGGTATGGTAATCCTTCAGATGGGTTTGCTAAAAGACATGAGCCATTGCTACAATTACAACACTGGAACTTTGTCAATGAATAAGATAAGGAGCAATGTTACAGAATTTCAGGAACATTACGGACCACAGTTGACACATTTATTGAATGAGATGTTATCAAATGATGAGGATGAAAGAATAAGTGCTGATGGGATTTTGAAGTACATTGAGTAGCAATATGATGATAGTGATGAAGAGGAGGTGGAAATGGATCAAGTGTAAAACTAGTATTAAAGTTGTTAATCCTATCGAATCAAATAAAGTTAGCAATAGTGTACACAGGATTGCGGATATGAGGATTAGACCGATTAGCTGAACTTTCCTAAGCTGAGTATGGAAAATCATTTTGAAAGCTTTAGTAAATAAAATAGGTTTGTTGAAAATCCAGTGGCAGTTAAACCCAGGAGAAATAAAGGTCGATTTCAAAGACACTTTGATTAATGATTATAAATTTAAGAGTTCTATTTTAACTAAAAAAGGTGTAGTATTTTTACAATTTAAATCCTATCAAATCATGTAGACCAAGGTTCAATCCGAAAAATATAGATACGTCAATTTTTCACTCTTTATAGTGGTGGCTCTCCTTAACGACTATCCCAATACTGCTCTATCGGCAATATCTCCTCGAACTGCTGAGATATACGAGGTATCGATTCTTCTTGTCAATTTTAACACCCTAATCGCATCAGTAGTGTTCGCACTGAGCTTCTTTCCTGTTCAGTTTTGTATCGATAAGTATGGACTCAAAATGTCCACAATATTGGGTAAATTCTGTGTTAATAGTAGGCAGTGTTTTTATTATTATTGGAACTGCAACGAGGCTCCTTATAAATAGCAACTTTGTGTTCTTTATCATTGGGACAGGGATATCTGCCATTGGATGCAACTTCATAGCTAATCTTCCAACTAAATTTGTCGGTACCTGGTTTCCCAAGGAATAAGTATTATGTTTGTTCTATTTTCTAGATTCCTATGATGATTGCAGTTCTAATGTTCTTTGTCTTTGTATCTCCTTCTTTCGGAACGATCACATCCGCCTGGTTTCTCGACTAATAATCCACTAAGGATGACTATTTTAATTTTTTTGCATGGGAAGCTTGTATCATGATAGCAGTGCAAGTTTTACTATTAGTTTTTTTCAAGGGTAAACCGAAATTTGCTTCCAAGTACTTTGTTTTTTTAATGATAGTTACTCTTCTCAAGTAAAGAGAGAAAGTATTTGGCCAACTATAAAAATGATAGCTCGGAATAGAAGTTATATTTTTCTCTTGATTTCCTTTAATCTGGTCTTTGGATACTCCGTCGCAATGTTCTCGACGATATCCTGGACTCTCCAGGCTTATTAACTGAATGGTTTCAATTCAGGAGTTTTAATCATAGTTTCATCAATTCCCGGAATAATAACCTGCATTGCAGCTGGGGCTATACTAAAAAAGTACAAAAACTATAAGACTGTAACAATCATATCATGTTTCGGGATGAGTACATTCTACGCCGCTATTATAATGTCTCTATAGTTTGGAAATTTCACTGTGGTACTGGTTGCTGCTGGAATTATGGGGTTGTTTAGCTTCCCTTATTTGGCAACAGTGATAGATTTAGCAACTGAAGTGGCCTTTCCTGCCAGTTAAAATATAGTGCAGGGGTGCATGATATTTACTGCGAGGATTTTCGGGGTTCTTGCGGGGATAGCGATCACGTACTTGTTTGATGGGAAAGATATTTTTAAGACAAGAATAGGATGTGGAGTATAGTTTTCTTTATTGTTTTGTGGAGCTTTGGCGTTATTTTTTACGAAAAATAAACTCAATAGGAGTTAGTATGAGTAGAGAAATAGGAAAAAAGAAAACACGCTTTTAGATC
>JAOWAT010049900.1:0-11498 GCA_028571025.1 Longipedia americana | reverse complement strand
TTTCAAAGCTATCGGCCCATCACCTGGAATGAAACTCTTTATTTTTGGCGGAACTTTATTGATATAAGTCTGCTCTGTCTGAAATCCGTGACACAAGTGACGTTTTCCCGTAAAATTACTTACGGAATTAATTTCTCTCAAAAGTGATGCTTCCTCCAGTATGTTGCTAAAAATTACAAACAGAATAAATAAACAAAATGTATTCACTGAACCTCCCATTCTCCGTTGTTCTTTCAGGCTTTCTGTATCGATAGCATCGATATACCATCTTCTCATCGGAGTTTGTGCGATGCGATTCCAGACACTTCCGCAGTTTAACATCCTTGAAACTTCCTTGAAACGAGTTTCGGTCTTCTGTTGCAACTGGAAGATAAGAACCCATCCACCCTTAGGCAGACCCATATGGATCCCCCTGATCAGCTCCAACTCTCAGTCCGCCCACCCCTACTCTAAGTAATGCTTAAGACCCTAAAATTTTTGTTTGATACCCCACAGGGGGCGTCATCATATTTCTTTATGTGTTACTTTATTTTACACTCGTACTGTATTATATGTTCTATTAACCGATTAATTTCAAATTCACCCAATATTATTTTACACTCGTACTGTATTATATGTTCTATTAACCCATTAATTTCAAATTCACCCAATAAACTGTAGTATATTCAAACACAACAATGATTATTGATACCTATTCTCAGTATACCAATAAAATAGACATTACATTTTCTAATTTTTATTTCGATACCCGAATTTTTATTATAAACTTTTGAATCGACAAATCAAATCATTTTAACTTCCAATTTTTATTTATGTTTCAAATGCAATCTCATAAAATGAAAAATAGCCATAGGCAATCCAGTGGGCTTTTCAAGTGCATCTTGGGATTCTTTATCCTCGATCTTTTGAAGTAACTCGGGGTCCTTCTTTCTCAATATTTCCCGGAATTTCTTTTTTCGGGCCAATCTCTTTCTTTCCAAACCAATTCTTTTCCTTTCGATCTTTCTTGCGCGATGTTCTGGAGTGTTTAAGTCCTTGTTCGCAATCACGAAAGCTGCTATGAATTGCCCAATTTTAGCTTCCTTCAAAGGCTTAGATCCAGGTGCGGCCTTTATTTCTCCTTTTTTGACCTTTTCATTGAACTTGTTTTTCATGATTCTGAACTTATTTCTCAAACTTTTTGTTACTCTCCCTTCCATTTTTCTTACTTCATTGATCAGAATTTGTCTTTCTCTTTTATTCACTGCTCTAACGTCACCACATCTAATCAATCTGATTCTTTGTTCTTTAGTAAGTATTTTCATCCTTTTCAATATTTCCTGTCTTTCAATTTCCAATCTCTCCTGTTTTTCACTTTCTGCCGATATTTCTCCTTCTTCCAATTCCGGCGTCTCGCCTGCCCCTATTTCACTATTTCTTCTAGACTTGACCACCCCCTTACAATCTTCCCTTTCGGATTCGCCCGAAGCGCCCACCCCTATTTCTCCAATTCCTCTTGACTCGACCACCCCCTTTCCATCTTCTTTCGGCAGATCGGCGTTTTCGCCCCACCCCGATTCACTATCTCCTCTAAACACGGCCTCCCCCTTTCCATCTCCCGTTTTGGATACGCCAGAAGCGTCTACTTCGCCGTCTTCTTGTTCTTTTTCCTCCTTCTCCTCTGCCTCTATTTCACTCTGAACGGTCTCAATTCTCTCGTCCAGTCTCTCAAATTCTTCTTCCATCGCTTCTTCCATTTCTCTAACCTCCTCCCCGAACTCATCCATCTCTTCCACCTCAATGATCAACTCGTCCTCTTCTTCCTTTTCCGGTTCGATGGAATTCTCGAATTTCTCTCCCCCACTGAACGACGCTTCCGCTAAAGTCACCTCCGTTTTTTCTTCTCTGCCCGAATAATAAAATCCGTTTTCGTCAAAGCCGTCATCATCAACACATTCCTCCGTAACCCACTCGGGTGCGGGTTTGACGTCCGGTACCCTGCGCACACTATTATTGGGCCAGAGATAAATGGGCCCAATATCGTCCCAAATCACATGCAAGGCGCATTCCCAAAACAGTTCGACCAATGATTTATCTGATGCGGATGTTCCATGTTCAATCCATCTTTGCTCCAAATAATATGCCAGCATGATAAAAGGGACCATGCAGTCTATAGCGAAATATTTTAACGAAAACATGTCAATTTCTGTGCCTTCATATGCATTGTCCATCGATCTTCCTTTAGGAAACCAAATTTTCAACTCGCCTCCCCGTATCTTCAACCATTCGGGTGGCAATTCTCTGGTATCATAGTGTTCCAAGTACCACTTTGATTCCAAAAATTTCACTCTATCAGGGAATTTAGGTTTGTGAAATATTCCTCTGATTTTATAAGCCATGTGCGCAAGAGAGAAACGCAGCCCTTCGATCACATAGGGGCGTTCTTTTCTCGGCAATACATATTTTACTTCATATTTGTCCAAATAAGGGAATTCATGTCCCACGTCCACTAAATACTGGTAACATCTGGAAATGTCCAACACAACAACATCTTTCCCCTTAACAAAGTCTTTTTCTTCCTCTTTAGTGAAAATGCCAATGACGACACAATTTGTCAAACTGTCAAGAAATGACTGAAAATAAGCCTGTTGATTCTCTCCCAAACGATGGAAGTCAAACACAAACACCTCATTATTCGCGAAACCGATTTGTCTGATTTTTGGAAATTTTTCCCCATCCCACAATCTTTCAGTGTCATATGAAAATATTCTTTCTTCCTCTATTCTAGATTTGAGATGGCGCAGGGTGAGACCAAAATTGCAAAGAGAATCGATCACATGTATTTGCGAAAATTGCTCTTTCGTTGGAATTGGCAAAAGATCCTCTTTTTTCACATAATTTCGCAAATCACTTAAAGATGTTTTGAAAGACGTCATTTTGTGTTTCTGCTGAGCAATCTTTGTTTATTTTGATTTTGACAACTCCCCTTTTTTCCGCTAGATGTCTCTTCAATCGAGATTTTAAATTGAAGGCGGGAAATCGTCAATCTCTGATTATATAAATTGAATTTTACCTTTTCTGCAATTTGTTTAAACTACTCAAATATTTGATTCAACTTTAATGGAAGTTTTGGCGATCTTTTACCTCTTTTCAAGGTATAAAACATCGCTTCAGAAGTTCTAGGTTTGTATAATTGTCAATGAATATATGAGTATACCCAGACATAATTAAGACAAGTCTTGATACTACGATATTTACACCTTTTTACAAGGCATAACATGTCATTGTAATCTTTTACCATATGAAACTGATAATAGCAACAAAAATCATAACATTGCTTAATTACTAATTAGTTTGCTTAAAAGGGAAACATCCGACTATCGTTATTTGGCTTCATCAAAGGGATGAGCTTATTCACACTCCTAATCAAGCAATTGCCATTAGGTAAACGGCATTTTACTATTCTAGTGATATTATCAATTTTACTAGGATAGGTCTCTATAATTACAGCCTTTTTCCAATAACCTCGAGGTAATCTTTCATCTATTAATAAGACCAAGGTTCCCTTTTCAAAGTAATCTGTTTCTGTGGTCCATTTTGGGTTATGATGTAAGGTAGGTATTAGTTCTTTTTGAAATTGATGCCAGATGGCGTCACTCATCTCTTGTAATTTGAACCATCTTTCTGTCAAAGCCTGCCCAGTAAATTCCACTGTGGGGGCCAAATGTTCAGAAGTTTTTCCAAATATAAATGAGTTAGGACTAAGTGTTTGAAAATCATCTACATCCTCAGTTACTTGACAAATGGGTCTTGCATTCAAAAATCCCTCACATCTAGCCACCAAAGTTTCTAATTCTACTTTAGTTACCACTGCATTTTTTAACACAGCAGACATAGCTCTCTTAAGACTTTGCACTAATCTTTCAGAAAAGGCATTAAAATGTGGTGCCATGGGTGGTGCTAAATCCCAGGTAATTTCAGGGTATCTTCGTCTCAATTCAAATTCATCCAAAGATACAGGGATAAACTTTAAAAAGTTTAATATGCTTCTAATTTGTCCTCGTGCTTTTAAAAACCCTGTAGCTCTGTCTGAATAGACCCTTTTGGGTCTAGCTTTCCTTGCTATAAATCTGTCAAAAGCCATTTTAAAATCATCTGTTCCGACAGAATCAGTTACTTCAAAGTGTACTCCCCGAAACACTGCATCAGTACATAAAAGTATATATTTCAATACTATCTTTTTCTTACCCTCCCTAGTTTTTATTGGGCCCAGAAAATCAATCCCCGTGTTAGCAAAGGGGTACCATACCACATCATTCAAAGGTAACCTCATTGAAGGTAAAGGACCTGTTTTTTGTTTAGGTGCATTTGTGATCCTTTTTCGGCATTCCACACAGTTGTGACATACCCTTCGGGAAATACGCTTTCCATTTTGTACGAAATAAGTCTTTTGAAGGTCACATAAAAGTGTTTTTTCCCCACCCACATGCTGTAAATTGTTAATGTGATGAGTTCTAATTATGTTTATCCCTAATTCATGCTTTGCTTGAAGTAAAATGGGGTGTACAAAATCATAATCAAAAGATGTTTGGTGAGAAATCCTAGATGAAATTCGAATTATACCATCTTTGTCTAATTTTGGATTTAATCTTATAAATTTAGATCGAGCATTAACTGTTCCTTTTTCCAATAATTGTAAATACAATTCAGGAAACATTCTGATTTGAATCAACCTAAGTAAATGCTTTTTTGCTTTTTGTATTTCTTGTGGCAATAAAGGCACTATGACATCTTTCAACGCGGGGATGAAGTTATCTTTGAAGTAAATTTGATTTCCCTTTTCACATTTCACCCTTTTTTCCCATTTTACTTCGATAAATGCAGGCTTTCTTTTTGCCTTGGTTTTGAACAATCGAACTGCTTTCAGAACAAAAGCCAATATCTTTACATTTTTGTCAAAATCTGAAAATTTTTCAAACTCATAAACTTTATATAAATTGATGGTAAAATCTTGCTTTGCTATTAACCGAAATATCTTAATCTCTCCCAAAGTAGGATTTCTTTGTTCTAACGCATTGCAATACAAATTGTTTTCTTCAGATTCTCTTTCTTGCAATTTGTTTCCTTTTTTCAAGGAATCACATATTGCTAATTCAGGCAATTTGCTTCCTCTGTTCAAGGAATCACATATTGCCAAATCAATGTCACTTTCACAGAAACATGTCCCACTCATTGGGTTTTCTTGTGTTTTGAAAGGAATACCCATTGATATTGAAGTGACCTGCGTTTTCAATTGATTATAATCTTTTTCATGACAGGAATGGCTTAATAAAAAGCTAAACATTGTTATTTGTTCGTCTTTTATCTTATTCAACTTGACCTCCCCTTTGAACGCTTTCTGAGTGGCTAATTGTTGTATTCTGGCTTTTGAACAAGGTAATGGTTTAATTTCAAATTCTCTAATGATGGGAGGACCATTTTTCCATAAACTTGACTGATCAACAGTTTTTAAATCTGCTCCTCTAGAGGCTAAATCTGCCGGATTTTCCTGTGAGGCAATGTAGTGCCAATTTTCTAATTTTGTGAGTTCTAAAATTGTCTCTACCCTAGCAGCTACAAAAGACCTCAATCTGGCGCTTTTCATTCTCAACCAAAGCAAAGCTGTCTCACTGTCTGAAAAGAAATACACTTCAGCATTTTTTCTTTTTAAACAAGGAATGACTTGATATGCTAAAATGGAAGCCTCTTGCATAGCGGATAATTCCGCTCTTGGAATGGGAATGTATCTATCCCCCAAGAGGTTACATTTGGCTCTGATTAACCTAGAAATAACATCACCATTTTTATAGAAGGTTGTTAAGTACATACAAACTCCAATTCCATATTCACTAGCGTCTGCAAATGTGGATATTCTATATTTAGTAACTTCTTCTGGGGACCCATCTTTTTCAATGCTCCTGGGAAAACTCATGGTAGGCAAAACGGGCAGTTGTTCTAACCACTCTTTCCAAGGTTTTAATATCTCATCCTGTTTAATGACTTCATCCCAACTTAGTTTCAATTGCCAACATTTTTGTGACACCCTACGAGCTTGCATCAAAAAAGGAGCAATGAGTCCCAAAGGAGAGAATAACTGAGCATGTGTTTTCAGAATTTCTCTTTTTGACCAATTAGTACGGGTAGGAATACTCATATCATAACTCAAAGTATCTGTTGTACAACTCCAATACAATCCTAGGGTCTTGATTGTATCAGTTTGACAACTTTCAGACCCTGATAAAGCTACAATTTGCGTAATGCCTTTGTCTTTTTCCTCTTTTATGACAGCTTCATGTGAAGAATTGAACTTATGCAATTTCATGTCACAGTCCTCATATAATTGAATTAATTCCTTTTTAACAATCCTAGCCTCTTCAATTGTTGCAAAAGAATCCAATGTATCATCCATTACGGTACTATGTACGACTGTATCAAAGGCATGTGAATATAATTCCTTTTTCTTTTCTGCTTCATCCTTTACTGTTTCTATGGCAATACAGGGTGAGTCCTTAGCCCCAAAGGGGTGTACCAAAAATTGCCAGATTTCTATCTCATCCCCCTTATTTTCTCTCAAAAGAAATCTAAACATCTTTTTATCTTCCTCTATCAACTTTACTCTTAAGAACATATCTTGAACATCACAAGAAAGAGCAACTGGTTTGGCTCTGAATCGGACTAACACGTCCAAAATGCTGGACATCACGTTCGGACCTTCAAATAATGCATCGTTCAATCCCATAAAATTGTCAATTTTACACTTGGCATCATAAACTGGGCGAATTTTTATATTATCTTTTTGATTAGCATTTTCTCCCCCTCCTACCTTCTTTTCTACTGGAAAGTGGGCCAAGAAAAAAGACTCTCTTGGATCTACATTACTAACTTTCTCAATGTACCCTTTTTGTTCCCACTTTTTAAATGTCTCTAAATATTTACTCTTCTTAAATGGATCTCTGAATATTTTGCTGTTTTCTAGAATTAACAATCGGCGAAAAGCTGAGTTGAACGAATTTTTTGACAAAAGTTTCTTGTTAGGCATCCAGAGGCATTCTACTTCATAACCTCCTTTTGGATGTGGTCTCTTTGAATCTCGAATGGCTTCAATAGCCTCTTTCTCCTCTCTTGTGTATTTTTGTTTTTCAGGGTTAAACAGATCAGGAATATTCATTTCCCATTGACTTTCCCAAATTTTTAATAGTTGCTCATCTGATTTCCCGTCAAATAATGAAACTTTGCTCATATCTTGTTCATAAGAACTTTCAGTTTTAAGAATACTTTCTGGCTTGGAATGCAATTTGCCATCTCTGTTTGAGATGTCAGTCATTGCTTTGGGCGAACCACCTTTATTACTATCATTAGTTTGTTCAAGGTGTTGAAATTGAACTTTTTTATTCAATACATTGGTCTCAGTGAGGGATACCTCTTCAGAGGTGTCACTTAAAAGTGTATCATTTTGAATACAAAGTGATTCAAAATTGTTACAAAGATCCCCATGATTTTTATCTGTTGAGAGAATATCACCCCGGGTTTCACCAGTTGAATAAATTTCTGCATTACAGTCAAATTGTCTTAGACACAATTGATCGATACTATCTTCACCAAATAAAGCAACATCTGGAAATCTTTGTTGATATTCTCGCAACATATCGTCATGTGCATTTTGCTTTTGTTCTAATTCATTACTGATAAAATAAGAATAGACAGCCTGAACCTGATCTATTGTCGAATAATTGTACAAATCTGTTCTACCTTTTACAGAAGAGGGTTTTGTTAACCCACAAGCGGTCCATCCCAAAGGGGTTAACCTTGCCGTTGGAGTCCCTTTTGGTCCCACTACATCTTTGATTGAAGACATTAATTCTGAATGTTTTGTCCCCAAAATCCCCAATACTCTGGCGTTCTTAGGTAAATTAGGAAATTTAATACTTTCTAGATGTGGCCAATATGCTTTAAACTTATTCCAATCATATAAAGGTATGTTTTTTGTTGCATCAGGGATAACTTTTACTGCTAAATCTTCACAAACATAACCCGCTTTAATTTTGATTTTAGCATAATATCCTCTGGAAATATATTTGGTCCCAGCAACACCCTTTAAATTGATTGGTATAGGTTTGCCCTCCAAAGAAAGTTCTTCGGCCAATTGCTTATCTATAATAGTGCTGTTTGTGCCATCATCTAATAAAAATACTGCGTCTACCACCTTTCCTTTATTATGAACCTGTACAGGTATTGTCCTTAAAGATATAATTTCAGCCTGTTCTTGAGTGAAATTGAAAGAATAATTTTCTTCTACCATATTAATTGGCTCCATTTGTTCGCAATCTGAAGGCACATATTCTGATTCTGCGTCTGAACCATTTAATTGCAATGCAGCCAAATTGGATAATAATTCATTGGTCTCTTTCGTTCTGGTTTCAGAAGTGCCCCCTAACCTATTTTTTCTGATGGTATCTCGGGCGTTATGTAATAAACTGTTATGATTTCTATCACAACTGTCACATCGAACAAACTTGAAAGGGCAATTTCTGACTCCATGACCTGTACAGAGACAACTAAAACATCTTTTGTCATTTACTACTTGCATGAATCTTTCATTTACTGATAAAGCTAAAAACTTAGGACAATCCCTGATATGAAGATGATCTTTTGAATCACAATTAGAGCACCCTACTTGCCTTTTGCGAAAATCCTTTCTTTCCCCTTCCTTTTTTGCTTGAAATTGTATTTTACTATTAGTGGGATTCATCTGAGCAGTCTCTTTTTTAGGCTTGACAAAAAGAGCAGAAGAACTTGCATTGGGTTGACTAATATAATAAGAATTTACATTTTCCTGATCTTTCTTAGAAACTTCCTCTCTTTCAGAAAGTTTAAAGGTGTTGCTTAAAGTAGCCTTGGTTTTATTTTCCCCTCTAACTCTTTTGTTAATAGCTTTCATGCAATTAAGTTCTTGTTCCAATGACTTCAATAAAGTGAGAGCATTTTCTTTAATCGTTTTTCTTTTGACTCCCTTAATAAAATCTTTCAATAAATCTCTGTGTAAAACTGGATATACCACCCTAGCTAAGTGCGGTTTTTTCAATTCTGATTTTTGTTTACTGTACTTGATAGCTCTAACATATCCCTTGTATTTATTGATTAAACTTTCTAAACCTTCCTCATCTTCAGCAGTGACAAGAGATGTTGTTTCTAATTCTGCTTCCAAATTATCGACTAAATCTCCCTTTCCCCCATATAATTTTTCTAATTTTTTCAACATTTTTACATAATTTCCCCAAGAGCAATGCAAAGGTCCTCCAATTGCTGCTAATGCTGTAATTCCTATTGCCTTTTCTAATGCTAACATTTTGGTGGTGAAAGTAATATCATATACATGCACCAAAGCCACAAATTTGGAGCGCCATACATGATACTCCTGTAACTTGCCCGAAAATATGGGAAGCATATCAGATTGAATCATTTTTGTGATCTCAGATTCATTTGATACCTTGACTAATTTAACTTTCCAGTGTTTGGGAAGTTCAGAGTATTGCATTTGTCTTTTTCTAAATCCCTTATTTTCTTGATCATTGTTTCGTTTTGCTTTGTTTGCATATCTATCTCTATCTTTTAAACTAACATGTAATGAACTATCAGAAATTTCAGATGACGTTTCTGATACTGAATCTGATTCATTTAAAGAAAGCAATTCCTCCGAAGAGGTTGATGATAATTCTGACTCCTCTGATTCAGTTGCTTCTGTAAATGATGAGTCAGAAGATGAAAGTTCCGAATTAGAAGAAGAGAGCTCAGAAGATAATTTTCTCTCTTTTTTACTAATTCTTTTTTCATATTTATCCAACTTTTTACCCTTTTTATTTTTACGTTCCTTTTCCAATTTACACTCCTTTTTCTTTGAAGATTGTTTAGTTTTTACATCTTTCGAAAGTTTCTTTGAGCTTTTGTCTAGCATTTTATTGGCTTTGCTGTTTTTCACTTGTTTCAAAATTTTAATTGGTTGTTCCTTCAATTCTGTTTCAATTTCTTTGAAAGTTTTTTGCATTTGAACTTGAAGCTTATCTGTCTCAGTTTGTGAGAAAAAGCCTGATGAATTTATACAAGCCATTAATACATCAAACTCTTCTTGAATGGTTGTGAAACTGCTCTGCCAATAAAATTCATTTTGCTTAAAATCGTTTGGTGTCTCTCTCAAATTTTCAAGCAATCTCAAAGAGTTTTCATTTAAAGTCTTTTGCTGTTCAAGATATTGTCTTTTACCGTTCGCTTTATTACTTTTGAAAACTTCTTGTGGAGATTGTCTGAGAACAGGTTGAAAAGGAGCATAAGAATCAGAATTTGTTCTTTGACTACTCTCCTTTGAATTATTGCAGAAGTTGTTGCAATCTTGAGAGTTCAGCCCTCTGCCTCTGTTCAAGGCATGGTATGCTGATTCAAAGAAATCCAACTTTGATTTTTCAAAATCTACTGAACTTGGATTTGAGTTTGTAGAAATCTTTGCTGTTCCTGCAAAACTTTGATTGCTACTCAAAAATGGGTCATAATAAGCAGTATTTACTGGAGCATTACTTAGAGTACCTGGGGTCTTTTGGGCATTTGGACTTACTTGAGAGGTTTTTGAGCCGATCCTGTCCTTCGTCGTATCATTCTTTCTCCCATCTCCTGGCATCGGTGCGATCGTGATGTCATCTGGACTGGGTGTGATCCAGCTTCGGTTTGTTAATGATTCTTGAGGCTCACCGATTTCTGGATTTCCATCTGGACTCGGCGTGGTTGTGATATCATTCAATTCCGCTGAATTAATGGTTCTCTCGTTCAATTTCGTCGTGTTGCCGGTCTGTTCTGTTGGTGTCCTTCTTTTCGGGATGGCTCCTCCCGTTTCTTTTCGGTCTCTGCCCTTATTTGACTCTGATTTTTCCATTTCATCAAGAATAATATCCTCCGGATCGCTAAAATCTTGATTCTTCACACTGTTCCGCCGAACTTTGTCTTCTTCCAGTGTCAAATTGCCGATAACTTCTACAGTTTCCTGATTGCTTTTTTCAAGCATTAACATTTTTAAATCCAGTTTTTGCAACGCCTTTGTTAGATTATCGACCGCCATATCCAATGAGGTGCAAAATTTCTTTCTCAAATTTCTCAAAACCGGCTTGTAACCCTCTTTCGCCTCAAAAATAGCGTTCTGAATTTTCCCTATGTTCTGTGAAATCTTTGGAAAATCCGTGATCTGTTCGGGATTTGCCTGTTCTAACGCGTTCACGAACATGTTTGCTACATCTTCACATTGCTGCAATACCGCTTTGCCCGCTTGACTTTTTGAGAATTTTAGTTTATTTTCTGGGTCCGCCTCTTCTAACAATGCTACAAAGGTGTCTCTTCTTCGTTTTTTGTTCTTCAATGACGCCATTTCAAAGCTATCGGCCCATCACCTGGAATGAAACTCTTTATTTTTGGCGGAACTTTATTGATATAAGTCTGCTCTG
>JAOWAT010049789.1:0-11498 GCA_028571025.1 Longipedia americana | reverse complement strand
TTTTTGGCTAGAACATCATTATATGAACCAAATAAGAGGCCCAGGTGGTTTTTAGAAAATCGAAAAAAAAATTCTTCTGGACAGATAGTTCCTACCACTGGGATAGGGTCTGTTTCCCTTCTATCTTTCCTTGGTTGTATAATACAATCTGCAGCCATTGAGAAGAGAGTAAGAAAGACAGAAAGAAAGGAAAGGGTCCATTTAGCTCCTATTTAATGCATATTAATATTTGCGATTATCAAAACAAAGTAAACAATATCATGCTAATGATATGATTCATGCATAGATGGACAGTCTTATGAAATAAAAAGAGGGGGTCTGAAACATTTAGGATTTGAGCAGAGAAATGTTCAAAATCATAGGAAATCAAGCTAAAGTTTACATAATTAGAATAGTATATGAATCACTTTATCTGTAAACCAAATAATGAATTTCATGCAATATAAAAGAGTAAGCTTTGGGATCACCTTAATCAAGTATATATTTGAATTCCTTTTTCTTGTACTTTGTAATTAACTTTCAACTTTTCTTGATTTTGTATTTCTTGAAAGCTGATTCATTCATAATATTTTCATAGCTATTTATGATATTTCAAAATAAATATGAGCACCTTTCTGCATGGCTCACTTTAATAGTATCAAATATCATGATTTTTTTCTTTCCCCAGTTTTGTAATGATATCCTAAGTGCTTTCTTACGGTTCTTCATTGTCAATCTGAAGAGCTTGGAGAAGCTGAGAGTACTCACATTGAGGGTGATTATTCCTTGTCTGCCTCATAACAAACAAGCACGGAAACCGTGCACTACCTGCGGGCTTTTAGTACTGGAATATTTTAATACTGAATGAAATGCTCTAAAATAACATTAAAAATTTCAAAATAACATGTTTTTTAGAACCCAGAGCACCCTTTTAAAAGCTTCTTTTTCTTCTTTGACACAGAATAGACATTAATGCCCCACTCAATGATTCATATCAGACAACTGGTAATAATATGAAAACTGAAATCCCGGATAACTCTATCTTGGGTAACACCAGGCAAAACGCGAGACACATTGAACAGGAAATCGCGCTTCATCCAACAGATGTTTCTTCTTCTTTCTTCTTTCTTCTTTCTTCTTTCTTTCTTTCTTTTCCCCCCAAATCGGTAAACCTTGACCTGCGCTTCCCGCAGGTAAAAATGGATTACGCCTAATGAATAAATGATTGTAACATTTACCTGTTACATTCTCATCATACGTTACTTATTGTGTCTACTTATTTCAGCCGAAAAAAGTCCATCCTCTATGTTGACAATTGATTTTAAAGCTTAAACATTAAAAAATTTTATATTTTTTTTCTTTGAATTAAATTAATTACCTCCACATATTTAATTTTTCATTTAAAAAATACCATTACTTATTAACATAAGTGTGAAATAAATTGTTGAAATCAGAGGGTGAACTTTTTCGGCAGACATTTTGTCCATAAGAATAACGTAAGCTGAGATTGCAATGTTGCATATTTCATGCAGTTTGCAATATAGCACTTTTTAAAAATCACGTCCAAGAGGTCCATTAAAACACTGTAGATTTAATGCAAATATTCACCTTATATAAAGGTTTTTTTCTTATTTAAAGACTGACTAGACTAAGATATTAGCTTTAAGCGAACCCATAGACTCCCAGCATGAAAAAAATCTAAGAGTAATGAAGGTATGGATTTTCTTTAATCTTTTAATTTTACTCAGAAAATTGCAATGTTACCAAACTTACCATGAGTGAAGATGATTAAGATTTATCTGGTCTGAGAAACTAAATATTAAATATCATAAATTAAGAATTGATGAATGACATAACATACATTTTGAATACTCACTCAAATATATTCATTTTCAAGCTTAAAATTTGTTTGATCTTTACAATGTTTAAAAATGTATATAAAACATTCTCATTGTATAGTTTTCCATGAAGTAAAATTTTAAGATATGAAAAAGATTCCTGGCTTATGACAAATTTTGAAAGAAGTTGCATATTGATTCACTTGAAATAGGGATGTTCCTGAACAAAAGATAGAAAGCCAGAAAAAAGGGACAATAAATTCATTGAATCAGTAAAGTGGAGAGTTTCAAAAATGGCTTTGATTACTTGTTCCTGTACCAGATTTATTTAGTATTCAAACCATGTCAAATTTGGGCAAAAAAATGCCCGTTTTTGATTCAACCATTTTGGAATATTTTGCCCCCATTTCCAAACTTCTGTCAGTTAGATCTCTTTATTGTTGATTAATTTCAAGTTCAATCTCGATTATTAAAAAAATGACTAAGATTTTTGGTGGTTTTCTCGGAAAGAAAAATCCGGAGAAAATTACAGTTCCATTGTAGAAATAAATGCTGCTTGTGAATCAAGAGATGCATTGAAATGGAGTGACGCATCATGGAGATTGCTATGTGATGCACTTGGTGTGTTATGTGATGAGTTGTTTGGTGAACCAATGGGTGTCCTCCCTGGTGAGCCTGCTCCTGCTGCTGCTGCTGCCAAGTCGTTGTGGGAAAAAGACTGTGACAGTGATTGTTGTTGTTGTTGTTGTTGTTGTTGTGGCTGATGTTGCCCCAATTGGTGATGCTGCTGCTGCTGCTGGAAATGATGCTGGTGATGTAAATGCTGCTGAGGAATGGGTGATGCTGCTGCTGCATGGTGATGCCGATGCTGCTGCTGCATAACTGATTGCTGGGGGTGAGATTGGGAGAGCTGATGAGATGATGATGATGGGGAAGAGGATAAGATACTAGATGGCGCTCCAGTGGAGTTGTTGATAAGTATGTGGTTATTATTCTCAATTTCGGAACTAGTGTGAATGATGCCATTGGAGGATGAAGATGAAGATGGCATCATCCAGGGATGTTTCAGGATGTCTTCCAGAAGAATCCTGGATCCTGGTCTTAATTGCAAACAATGCCTAATGAGATCACGGCAATCATTGCTCAAACGAGTGCGAAAATGAATTTCTCCAGTACATATTTGCTCATCCTGCTCAAATGGGATATCTCCACAAACCATGTCATACAATAAAATGCCCAATGACCAAACTGTGGCGCTTGGTCCATGGTAGCGGTTGAAACGAATCCATTCTGGAGGTGCATAGACGCGAGTGCCTGAAAAAAAGAAGAGAAAAAGTGTAGGGTAAATAATTGCTAAACACCATTGATGGATAAATCAAAGGAAATGAATTAAAATAGCATTATTATCCTAAGTCATCAACCTTGGTGATATGCAGGCTTTTTTAGACAAAAATTATTTTGCTTCATAAACAAGACTGTTACCACAAAAACTCAATGCTTTCTTGCATTTTGGTAAAAATTTACCGAGACTATGTAAATTTAGTCATATTTACAACTATTCAGGCTTTTTTTCACAAAATTTTTTCTGAAATTGAGCGCCAAATTTTCGGGAAAGTGGGCAAAAAGTCGCAAAACTGAGAAATACAGAACTTTTAGCTGACATGTACTTTAGCGTCATACCAAAAAGCGACAAACTGAAGCAAATTTTGTGCCGCAATGAGGCTGTTTTGCAAAATTTTCATTGTTTAATCTCAATAAGTAGCTCAAAATTTCAAAAGATATACACTCTTGTAGTAATTTGAATGCAAAAACTGAAGTTACCTTAAAAATACGCAAAAAGTCAAAAACTTTTGGAAAACTGAGCAAACTTTTTATGAAACTGAGCCTCAAAATTAAGAGATTGAGCTCAAAAGCCGAGAAACTGAGTAAAACTTTGCCAAAACTCAGATATACAGATTTTTTACCTGATTTAACTAGTCTATAAACCGTGAAAAAAAGCCTGAACACTCCTAAATTTTGAATATTAACAGCATTTTCAGACGTATTGACTACATCCAAAACATTTATGAAAAGTTGAAGAAAATTTAAACAAACAAGATGTTCTGTTAGACATTTACAATTTTTCTTATGGTTATGAAGGGAATTCAGAGAAATTTTGACTAAATAAAATTCCCGAATCTTACACATCAATGATTCTAAACTAAAGATATTTTTCTATGCAAATTTCATTAATTTGGAAGCCAATTCTATGTTCAGTATTGTAAATTTGTGTTTTCCTTTAGATGTTAAGATCCAAAGTATGAAGAAAATAATAAAAATGAGCATATGTTTTAACAAAAATTTGAAAGTTAAGAAAGTTAAAAACTAATCAGTCCCGATTCTTTCACATTCATAAGACATCCTTACAATTTGGGAGTTTAAGGGTTCTGAGGTAAAAATTTGAGATCCTTACTTATAATAAAAATTTCCTCAATCTAGTCCCCTTTTTATGACTCTTTTCATGTAGCACTGTATTATTAGAATTCCTTAAAAAGTGGCTCCCCTTGTATGGAATCTTTTTATGTCTGTCACTGTATTTAATTAGGGCTTACCTTTTACTTTTCACCAATGGATTTTCAAATCTTTTTTATTTAAAATTTCTATTTGATATCTATGTCTTCCAGAAAGAAATATTTTGAAGCAACTGAGGACACAAGGTTGAATGATGAAATAAATCAAAAAGGTATTTCCCCCAAATAGGTATTTTCCCTAAATTAAACTGATTTACACGTTTTAAACCATTTTCTCTCTATATTCATGTTTATTTCAACTAAATAATACGTTTGGAGAGAAACAACCAAATTTTTTTAGTTATTTAATTCAAACAGAAAAATAATTAGTGGTAAATCAATGAAACATAATATTTAGACATTTGAGTGTGTAAACATGTATTGTCAATCTGGTAAATGGGTAAAGCATTTAAATTTTTCACGTTCTAAGGTTCTGTTTTCCTGAGTGTATGGCAAAAATAAGAATATTATAAGAATATTTTGAGCTTGAAAATCGGAAAATCATAAGAAGATTCGAGCTTCAACTCAATTTTCCATATTCCTATAAAAAAGGTGTATTGGCCATATTTCTATAAAGTCGGTAAAAACAAAGTCAGAAATTTATTTTCAAAAATTTACTTAAATGTTGCAGTAAATCAATGAAGTAAATTTTCCACAAAACATTACATACACTGTTAAAAATAATCGTACGTGCAAAGTTGAAAACGTAGGATTATTTTTCTTTTCTTATCATAATACGTATTATTGGTTTATGTTGAATGAAGTAAAAAAGTGTGCTTAAGTTGTACGTTTTCATGCATTGGTTTGGCTGAATAGAATCAGCTGATTTTCCTAGATTTGATAATGAAAATTACACGTTATGAAACATACGGAAAAAATCACTTTTATGCATGTGGGTTTTAAATGTGTTAAATGAAAACGTGTGATCTACACGCAAATTTTTGTATAAATTTCTAACAGTGTTGTGTTTTTTGTGCAAAAAAGGCAATAATTATTGCAAGGCTAAAATTGATAGAGTTTTTACTGCATAAATAGGGCTTAAATAACCTGAGAAATTTTTTAACTAAATTCATCACTTCATATTGACAAAAACACACCTCAGTACATAAAACATAACTAAATACATAAAATACAATATCTCTAGGCCCCAAAAAGTGGCATCTGACTGATGGGAACCTGCCTTTTACTTTCTGTAATCTCAAGTTGAAATTTGGTGGTAAATCCAATTTTGAGGCAAAATTGGAGGCAAAATTGGGGGTAAAATGGCACTTAATTGCGGTAAAATGGAATCAAAAAAGCATATTCATGCATGAAATTGATTATATTTTCGAGATTTTATGCCTTGGAACCAATTTGAAATTTTCGATTACTGAAAGTTGATCCCTCTCTCGTGCAATACCTTTAAAAATGCATAATTTTGCCAAGTTTAGGAAAAAAATTTAAAGCCTCAATCTATTAATCGTTGCAGAGTTTGAATAATACGGCTTTCTTTGACTGCATGCCTTGATATATTAGGGTCATTCAGATAAAGCCGAATCATGCAAGCTCACCAACGATCCAGTTATGAAATCCTCAGCATAATTTTCTGAAGACAATACTCCAAAAAGTAAAACTAAAGATTTTCTAGCTTTCTAAAGGCCCTTTAATTTTTTCCTTGCTTGTCATAAACTTGGAAAAAACAAATTGTTCATTTAGAAGTTAAAATTCTTGTAATGCTGTTTGTACTCGCATATTAAGAAAATCTTTACTTGTGTCAAAAATATTGTCCTCTTGTGAGAGCTATTTATTAACAAATTTGCTACGTAAACAACAATGATCTACCATGTCCACTAATGTCATGCATGTATGTTATCTAATTCAATTCTTAAAACCAGACCGCAGTGACCCCATATATCTATCTTATCAACATTAAGGGTGGGTGTTATGCTTTTTCATGGGTAATTTGTTTTTACTTTGACCAGCTTCAATGCTCCTGTTTTGATCAATATTTTGGTTTGTTATTTGATAACATGAGATCCAATAGAACTTGTGCTTATACAGTATACACATCTGTACTTAAACTAAACAAAATTCCATAAATCCACCAAAATAATAATACATGTCAGCGATAAATTATCAAAAAAAAACAGATGAATAAAATGAGAGTTTATCTAATTAATAAAAATTTGTATTATTGTTCAAAAAGTTTGGCCATCTACTTTTTATCATTTTCATCAAAACTATTCTTTTACTTTCTGTACATCATGAAGAGACAATTTTCTCATTGAAAGCTTTCTAGGAATGAGAAAAATAAATAGTACATGATACAATGTGATGTGTAAAGATTATCGGGAAATTTTACTTCAAAGATTTAGGCAAGCATTGAAATAAATTTTCTGTACTATCTTTTTTGAGACGGAGGAAGTAAAAATTGCTGCAAGGATTATAATTCTACCGGCTATTCTTACAGTCTCATCAATTTTCAAGCATACTTCTTCATTTATATAGTCTATTCACCCTCTATTTGTCATCTTATTTCTTTCTATTGCTTCAAAGTCCACTTTATCCTAAATCCAATTTTGGTCTCTCAAAAAAAATTGAATTGCTTTGACAGTCACAAATATAGAAAAATGATGAAAGAAAATATCTCTTTGTTTGCTTTTAGGTTTTTCACTTTCAATTGGTGTTAAAAGTTTTACATGGTTAAAAATTTTCTTCATTTTCCTTTGTGTGCTGCAAAACTAGACAGTAAAAATGAAATTAAATGTCAGTAAATTATCACATGTAATAATTAGACTTTAAAAAACTCCAACTAAAATTATGATTTTCAGATTTTGATGTATCGCAAAATTTGTTTGACGAATTACTTTTATACTATATTTGAATATTCAGGAATGAATTTTTGATTTCATAGATATAGAATGTGAACAAGCTATTTTATTTTGGTGCAATAACATCTTCTTTCAAATCATTTCTCTGCCAATTTCTTATTAAAGTGTTCAATAATAGGTGTGAAAAAAAGAGCAGCTGAGATATTTTATTTTAAAATTTGCATTCTTTCATCTCTTCTCACTTGGTTGTCTACCCTATTCCATTTTCACAGTACACAAGAATTGGAGCGTGAAAAAAGTTTAAGAGAGGCCCAATTCTTGCTTCTAAAATTTTCTGAGATGCATGTTTGAGACTCATAGTCAAGTCAATGAGACAAAGTTTTGTAGTTTTCCCAATCAAAAATATTTTTGCCAGTAATACATAACTGGCATTTCAAAAAATTTAGAAGGTTTTATTTGTCTATATATGAAATCTAAATAAATCAAAATTATTCATAAATGCTTCTCAAAATTATTCAGTAGTTGGTTAACTATGTGTTTTTCTTTCGGAGATACCCCCTCTTGCTTATTGCTGAAAAGAAACGTCCCATCCATCTATCTACTATGTTTGGCATACATACATAATGCTTGAAGTTTAAGTTAAGTCGAGGAAAAGAGACTTGAAATGTAAGTTTAGAAAGTACTCCAATCATGTATGCAGTCCTGTTCTGATGCACGGGAATTCTTGCATAACAAGTAGTTATGACTGACGTTGACGAGCTGTTGTCTAAGTTGTCAAATCAAAAAAATCGGGAAATTGCAATTGGCGAAAGATTGATAAAGAGAAGAAAAAGTATGGGAAAATATGATAGGTTCATTCTTAGACAATAATGACGTAGTTTTTCTCTCCTTGCAAGTTGGTGGGACTCACTCAAGCTTTCATTTTGGATGAGGAAAAAATGTTAGATAATAACTCCTTGGATGTTATGGTTACCGAATTGAAATAGTTCCGTTAAGGGAAGATTTTCCTTACATTCAACAGTTGGTTTTTTATTCAGATTGATCCGCCATATTCAATGGACAGAGAAGAAGAGACAGACTGGCTTTGACTTAGCCTGCTGTACAGAGTCTTACTTGTCGGATGATAGTCTATGTGAGTATGGGGGGACACAGGGCATGGGACAGTGTGTAAATGACTCGAGCATTCATATATTACAAAGCTTCTTTCTTGTACTGTTTCCACTTGAATTTAGTTTTTTAGTCCCAATAGGTAAAGAACTGCTAATATGAGAGTGGCTGAGAGACTTTTTAATATACATTCTGTGGGTGGACTCTAGAGTTGTTTTGTGATCCTGACACTGGGGGTACTTATAAGGTAACGCGTTAGCTTAGCCCCTTTGCTCTCAGGGTTCATCTTGTGTGCATGCATAAGCCTTTTTTCATGAGTCTCTCACTCAGAGACACAAACATTATCCTTCTACAGTTCTGGCAACCCTGCAGGAGTTAGGAGTTTGGACAACAGTTTGGTCTATTTTGCCTCAACCCTCACAAACAAAAAGATGCCGCACTTAAATCTAGGCGTGTTCTGTTGCCCTGTTCAAATTCAGAAAAATGCAGGATTCTTCTATACTTAAAATCACCATGTAATAATCAGCTGAAATCAGCTTACAACAGCTGATAAGCAACGAGCTCTTGTCATGTTCTCCAAACCTGTTCATAAGAGAAATGCTGGGAATTCCCTGTGCGAGTAAGTCTTTGTTTGAATTTTGGTAGAAGCAAATACTTTTCCTCTGATGCTATGTCAGGAATTTGTTTCACCAAACCTGGATCTACGCAACATTTGCGTACTCTACCAAACCTTTCTTCTTTGCCTTTCTTGCTCTGCTGTTGTTCTAGTCTCCTAGCTCTGACAGTACTTTTTGCTCGCGTCCACATTCATGTGAAGTCATACCGATTCTGAGACGGATAAAAAAGAATGACTGTTTAAATTTACGAAAGGGAACAAAGGAAAATGAGATGGATGAAAACTAAAGGACATCTGTGGGAATAAAACTGTACAATTTGGTATGTGTTGTATAAAGTTGTAAAATGTAGATTTCATATAATTAAATCAAAAAGTTAAATAATGAATGAGACATTAGTTAGAACTCAAAGTGTAACAAAAATTCATTTGGTTACTGCCCTAACTAAATTTTAACAAAACATTGGTTATTTATTCCTTTTCTCCGATAATATTAATTCTGAAAGGAAGCAGCTTCATGTCGGGATGACAGGATGTCATTGTTGTTGGATTAGTTAGGTGCTATCTTTTATTTTGTTTTGTATAATTATTAAAAGATACTTGCAGCAAAACTACAATTGAAATTATTTTTGAATTTTCTACCGCCAGAGGCATGTCAGTCTAAGGTTATCTTCCTTCTCCTTTTTGACCATCTGTCCAAGACTCCTCCCCTAATTTCTTGATCAGCTGCAAGAGCGGAGCTCTAGTTCTGTTCTCATTCCCTAGTTTTTCTATACAATTGTACTCTTTCTCTAAGATTCAATTCTTATATTTTGAACAAGAAATAATATTATTATAATGTAAACTAATATGCTATTGGGCTCTGTATTCACCAATGAAGAAAAATATTTTTGCTGCAAGTATCTTTGAATAGTTGTACAAAACGAAATAAAAGATAGCACTTAACTTATCCAACAACAACGACATCGAGTCATCCCAACATGGTGCTGCTTCCTATCAGAATTAATATAATCAAAGAAAAGGAATAGTATAGCTGTATATCAGGACTAGTCAGTTCGTATTTTGTGTGCTCTTACTTTATACTTGCTTACTTCTCGTTTGAATTTGCCGCGCTTTTTTGTCAGCAGCGACTCAGCACAGAGCTTTTTTGATTTCATAAAAATTTCGCAGAGGAGCTGTCCTGACTTTAGTAATCCTCTCCTTCCTTTCTCAATAATATCAGACTACTTCACAATATAAGAATATTTATTAACTAAAATGGTCCACGGGATTTTAATACCTACAAGTTGTACAAAACTAGCTTTTCAAATATTAGGATTGCAGAACTCATATGGAGCTCTGTCCTGTGTTCATAATGATCAATAGAAAATTCAGGGAAAATGAAGTAGGTGACTATTTTAGATGGTGGTTATTATGTAAACTGAGTCTAGTCATTAAAATGTAAGAATAGAATTTGTATGGCATACTTTGATACGTAGAGCAATCTATAGAAACAAGTCAAATGTGAAAATAAGGAGTGCGATTTAGCAGAACATTTTGTTTTCAGGGATTCATGAACATATTTCATTTCAGTGAAAAATTTTACAAATATGTCAACTATACTTCCATCATTATATAAAAAGATTGTACAAAAATAGTTTATATTTTCAGACCTTCAATTTCAATTGACTCATACGAAATCTTTGTTAAAATGATGTTAAAATCCAATATATTAAATTTCTTTAGGAGAAATTTTTTTTTGAAAAATTTATTTTAAAATTACAATATACAGTAATTCAATTTTTACCTATTTTCATTTAACAAACAATCAAAAACTTGCTATTTTCATTACTTTTTCATCCCCTTGAATTTTGCAGAGTGCACACAGATACACTTCAATTCTCCAAAAACTCCTGTTTTCTGCCTTATGTACAAAAGCCAGCCACACATTGGTAGAACTGTTAACTAATATGAATGAATGCTGGCATTCACATGAGTTAGCTGTAAACAGACGGTGTATAAGGTACAATTCACCAATGAGATAAATTCGTATGAGCCATTCAAGCTTAATGTAGTATTTTATTATAATTGCTAAGAAGGGAGCAGCAATAAAATATTCGAATATTATCTACGGTATTAATTCTATCTAAAATTTATAGATGGTAAAGTCCCTTTTAGGTGGCACCTTCGGGTTTTTTCAACTTCAAGAGTACAGTAGAATTATTAGAAATATTGATATTCTTATTTAAATTTGTTTTCAAAACCTTAAGTATTTTTTCAAAAACTCAATTCAGAATCTTTAAAAACTCAATTTCAAAATGCAACAACCCAGAAATACGAAAGTTCTCCCTGCAGTGATAAGGCAGAAGGTAAAAACTCCAAGATACGAAAATTTTAGGTATGTGATCAACCTAAAAATTGAGAAAAAAGCCTGCATTTAATGATATACTGCTGTTTTTGGCAAATTTGGCAATACCCGCCTATTACTAAGGAGATAAAAAAGCACTACAATGAAAATTCGACCATCACCGATTTTAAAATCAATTTCAGATTCTCTTACATATACCAAAAGATCAACTTGTAGTCAAATATTTTTCCATTTTTTTGCAAATTTGAAATGAAG
>JAOWAT010049678.1:0-11499 GCA_028571025.1 Longipedia americana | reverse complement strand
GCCAATTCGGCGTTCGTGGAGGGGGAGTGCGAGGAAGAGAAAGAGGTGGAAGAAGGAGAGGAACAACAACAACAACAACAAAACAATGCCAACTCGGCGTTCGTGGAGGGGGAGTGCGAGGAAGAGAAAGAGGTGGAAGAAGGAGAGGAACAACAACAACAACAAAACAATGCCAATCCGGCGTTCGCGGAGGGGGAGTGCGAGGAAGAGAAAAAGGTGGAAGAAGGAGAGGAAGAACAACAAAAGCAGGGCGCGATAGAGAGCGAAGAGAAGGTGAAACAAAGGGTGCAACAAATGAATCTGAAAACACTAAATTTTATGATGGATAATCGCCGAGAGAGATTGACGCAAACCGAAAGAAAAGTGATCATTTTTGAGTTAAAAAATAGAACCGGGCGTATGAATTCTGAAATTGCCGCGGCCAGTCGAAAGAAGTTGGAGGAGCTCAACAAAAATTTAAAACCAGGTCAAAAACGCCTCACCATGAATATGGTCCGCCACCACTTTGCCATCCAAAACCGAGATCGGACCACACCCGAATATCTAGGGATGAAGTATGTTCGGCATTTGGAGGGCAAAAATAGACGGCGATTGGTGGCAAAGAAGAAAACATGGGAAAAATTAGAAAAATCTAACCCTGCTGCCCTCGCCAAGATGAAAAGAAAAGAACGAAAAGACCACCTTGGCAGGCCTGATGGGGTTAACGCGATTGTGCAGGAGAATTTTGACTTTAATTAAAGACTGATTTTGTGATGTAAATTGAAAATTTCAAGGTGTTAAATAGTATGTAAGTTAAAAGTTGCTAAATAGAAAGTTAAAAATGCTTATCTCATACATTATTACTAGAAAGTTAGGGAAATTAGGGTGGGAGATTTAAATATATTAGAGTAAAAAACGCTTCATAGATTATGTTGACATATTAGAGTAACAAACATTCACGGATTGTATTGATTTGCTTTATTAAAACCGAAATTGAAAATGTGATATTGAAATGAACTGTGAAATGAACTAACTGTGATACATTAATGGGTACAAAATTGAAAATTCATAAGGTATTGGCCCAATTGGGACATTATTCAATCAATAGACAGAGGGAAATCCGGGGGCAACCATGGGCTGGGGAGCGGGAGCCGGGCTTTTCTTTCAGGTGGTGGAAACACCAGAGCAAGGTACGACTCTAAGGCACATGCAGTAACCAGAACGAGGAACGGTTCTAAGGAGGCTGGCCATCTGAAGTCCGGGGAGCGAATGCCAGTCCATAGAAGCTGGAAGAAGATGGAATGTCAATGCGAGCAATAAAATTCTCGATGAAACACCCTAATCGATGGGCCTAAAAGAAGTCTTGATGAAACATCCTAGAAGAGAAGAGGCAACGACCAATGAGATCAAAGTGTCAAAATGAGCGGGAAAATGGGCCAATCGATGCACAGCAAATTACTTCAAATTTGGTGCATCATGATGAGATGTCTCAATTAGCCAATCAAAATGTAGATATTAATTTTTGGTGCTGGTTTATTAACTGCCAATACTGCCTGCTTTTTGGGGCCGACAGCCAAGGCAGAAAAGGAGGCAGTTGAATTACAAACCCAAACAAACAAAGACTTTATTTTATTTCTTCTGAAAAAATTGCTTATTTTACTGAAAATTACCAATTAGTGTGTAATTTCAGGGTGATTAATTAGGCCAAGGCCACCAAGTCGACATGGCGACGAGCCAAAAAACGTTATCCGGCTCAAGCCAAGGAGAAGATGGAAGACAAGGACCCGGACCCCCGGGATCGCCGGAACCGCCGGATCCCGTAAAACTGCTCCAGGAGGAAAGTCCCGGTCTAAAATTTACTGAAAGACAGAACCAGGCGCAAGTACACGACGCATGTTTGGACATCACGGATCGATATTGTGAGGCCCTTCGCCGAATCAAAGCGGAAAAAGTTACGGATTTTAAGAAAATCGCCGAAAATGTCGTCAATATTCAGAAATCCTTGATGTGGGCAGAGAGCAACAAAAGTCCCAAAACAAGGACCAAAGCGGAGGAGTTCTCGCATTTTATCGGGGAATGTGTGAACCGGTTGAGTCAAGGTTTGAATGATCTGCAGTTTGCCATGACCCATGTTGCCCAAAAAAGGCTGTTTGACAACAATGAAGCTCCTCGGACTGGCCAGAAGAAGACTGAAGCTGATACAAGTAAGTCCCGGACTAATTCTCAATTCCCTCCTCAGGTGCCCCCGGATGTATCTCTGTCTATGCCCATTAATCCGGCGAACCCGCCGAATTTGCAAATGCCGCACCAAGGGGTTCTCTCCACGGCATCTCAAGGGGCGATTGAATTACAGTTAGCTAGAGGGAAGTTGTTCATCGACAACAACCCGCGGTTAGTCAAGGAATATGAGTTTGATACGATTCTCAATCTGTTCTCAAATTTAAGTAGAAACTTGGACAGTATTCAGATTTCTTCAAATGACATGGGGGCGATCCAAAACACATTTGCGTCAATAGTAACTCAGGCCCATGAATTTCTGGATTCTATTTTTTATTCTAGTTTGTTTTCAAAAGCTGAGTTTGACAAAATGATGGACAAAACTAATCAAATGACAGATAATGTAAATGAAAAGATTTCGGGGATTGAGGAACGTCTCAAGCAACCGCAAAATTGCAACGGTTCCAATGATGCTACCTCGGCGATGACGGCTGGAGACGCAAAAGAGAGTGCTTATTTTCAAAATTCAATGCAAAACCTACCAATACATAATAACGTTGCTGCTCCAGCCCCCGTCCCAATAATGTTGCATCAAAATTATGCTAAAGCTAACTCAGGAGAACAAGTTTCTAAAACTCAGGGGGTTCCATCTCATTTGAACATTGCCTCAAACTCCGCTACAGTTCAACAACCCTATAATGTTACTTCGGTTCAAGGGAGCCAGAATTTTCCTGCGCATTCAAATTTCTTGAGACCTCCACATCTTCAAACACAGATTGTCCATTCAAATTCAAAAATCGACAATCCAACACCCCAACCCCCCCAGGGGACCCCCCAGGCAAAAAAGGATATTCCTATTGCCCCACCCAAAAATGTTGATCGTCTAAAAGAAATTCTGAAGAGTAAAGATCTGGACAGAGAAGAAAGAAAAATAATAAAAAATCTGGTTAAGAAGAGGAACAAGAAAGACAAATCGAGAAAAAAGTTTCATAAATCAAAAAAGAGTAGAGACAAGAAAAAGAAGAAAAAGAAACACAGAGGAAGACACTCATCAAAATCAAGTTCTTCCTCCGAAATAAGTTCGGGCTCCTCTTCAGATTCGGACTCTTCCTCCTCATCCTCAAGCTCTTCAGAAGAAAGTTCCTCTTCATCCTCCGAAAATTCTGAGGATGACGAATATCCTGGAGGGGGAGGACAAGCAGAGTTCGATAGGGGCAGAAGAAGAAATAAAAAGGAGCGGGGAAAGAAAAAGAAAAGACAAGAGAAACATGATAAATTGCCCCACCCCTGGGACATTAAATTAAAACCCATTCGTAATGAACAAGGAATTCACAAATGGATTCAGTCTGGACTTTTGCCAGTGTTTTCGGGAGAGGTTCATGAATATCACGTTTGGAGATCGAAGTTCATTGCTTTTGTTCATATTTTTGACATTTCTTATTCTACCAAAATGCTTGCCCTAGAAAAGGCAGTGGGGTCTAAAACTTTAAGAACCTTAGGGGGAGCCTCACATTATACCTGGAAAAACTATGCAAAAATGATAGAAAAATTGGAAATTACTTTTGGCAAGGAAGAAGACTTAGTTAGTATGATGAGATCAGAACTTTCAAACTTTTCAACTATAACTAGAAAGGATGTTCAGAAATTTGAAGAATTTAATAATCGTTTAAGAAACTTCATTGGGGCAATCAAAAATAGTAATCAAGAGCAAGAATTAGAACGTCCTTATTTGATACAGGACTTGTACGATATTTTTGAGCCAAGTATTACAGAGAAATTTCGTAGGGGGGTGCAAGATCAATCAATCAAGGAAAATCCAAAAAAGTTTTTAAAATTCTTGGAGAAAGAACTTTCCTATTCAAAATTGATCCACAAACGAAAAAGCGCACACAAAACTGCTTCGGTTTTCCACTTTCAAGATGAGCCACTAAAAAATGAAAATTCTAACCTAGAGATTGAAAACATTGATTCTGAGAGGTCCAATGTTGAGTCATTTTATTATCAACCTGGAAGAAATGGCGGGGCGCCACCCAGGACCAACAACACTTCCGGCCCCAGGGGCAGCTCTGGCCCCACTCCCAACACTTTCAGAGGTCAAAATTTCAATAGAAACCCACCAACACCGGGGGGCAATTTTGGGCACTTTAATGGGTATCCCAACAATCCCACCCGTTTTCGGGCACCAACTATGAACACTGTGGAAACAAAACTTCCAATTTCTAGAAGCAATGATGCATGCACTCATTGTAAATCAAAATCTCATTTTCACGTAAAAAACTGTCCCATTTTCTTGGCCCAAACTCCAGATGAAATGTACCTCACTGTCATAAAAGACAAGCGTTGCTTTAGCTGCTTAGCACTGGGACATAACATAAAAAATTGCCCCCTCAGATACGTTAGGTGTGCATATTGCCCAAGAAATCATAACACACTGCTCCACAATGCCAGGGAAATTGTAAAATTCAGTCAAAGAAGAGGTGAAACCAACATTCCAAACAATCCAGAGGGCCCCATGGGACAGCTTTTTTCAAATCTGGCAACACTCACCATTGACAAAGATGACACTGATTCTGAATTTGTTCCCTCTGACAGAGAGGAAACTGAACCAATAGATCCGGTGGCAGAGCATCACTGTTTCAACTTTTCTTCAGCACAAAAGGAAATAGTTTCACTTAGAGTAATTCCAGTTCAAATTGGTAATACAGAGGGGGAATTTGTTGATACAGTGGTGCTTCTTGATGATGGGACCAATATCAGTTTAATCACTGAAGATTTGGCCAAAAACTTAAAATTGCAGGGCAAGCCCATTCACATAAACCTTACGGGCATTGCTGGAACAAAGCAAATATCTAGGGGATACTACACTCAAGTAAAACTTAGGGCGGGATTAGTAGATTCTCTTATTTCTGTCAAAGTCATTCCCAATGGAACAGATAATATTCCGGTTTTCAATTGGAACAAAGTAAAGTCTAACTGGGACCATCTGAAAAATATTCAATTTCCAACACTACCCCGAGATACTAGAGTTATGGGGATAATTGGTACAAGACATTCTGAGTTCATGTCTTCAATAAAAGACATAGTGGGACCAAGTGGGGCCCCCACAGCCCGTCTGACACCCCTAGGATGGACTGCTTGTGGACTTGTCACCCCCACCCCATCTGAAAGCACCCAGCCAGTTTTTAATAACACTGTCATGTCAGAGGTTTATTCTTACTTTTTGCAAGAAACAGAAAATGTAATGCAAAAACATGACACCAATTTCCTGAAGAGATCTCATGGTGTGGACTGCTATCAATTTGGGGGGGATGCCATTGAGCAACTGTGCCTTGAGACTGAACTGGACGAAACAAAAATAGATAAAAATCCATCATTTTGTGACACAAATGAGGATTTTGAGCTCTGCCTTCCCCAATTTGATGACAAGTCTAGTGAGGAAAATATTTTCACCCTACCATTCTGCAATGAAAATGATGATCCTGAAATGCGACCCTGCAAAAATGATAAAAAAGAAACTTTGTCTGACACTCCTGTAAATGACAGCTTAGAAAAGCACTTACCAGTACCTGGTAATGTGGCAAATGACCCGCACGATGCTGGTAACAGTGGACGGGTCAAAACCAAAGAGGGATTCTTTAATGCAAGTTTGGGGATGGAGTCATACTTTAATTTTGATTCTGAAACTGAAGAAACACAAAAACAAATTTTTGAGGATAAAGAAGGAGAAGTTTTAGAAAAAATTTGGCATGCACAATGGGAAATGAGTGTTCCTGATATTTCGCATCCTGGGAAGGAAAGGCATACTTTAGAAGAAAAAGAAGCTTTAAAAGCAATCAGGCAATCTAAAAGACCTCATCCAGAGGGAGGATTTGAAGTTGAGTGTCTTTGGCTTCCGAACAAAAATTCGTTACCAAATAATTCCTTTCAAGCTGCAAAAGGGCGTTTAGATAAACTAGATAATTGTAAGCTGTTCTCTGACCCGGAAATCAAAGACAAATACTTCAAAATTTTTGAGGACTGGAAGGATGCGGGATATATTGAACAAGTAAAAGACGTAGATTTTAAAGAATCCTGGTTTTTAGCACACTTTCCCGTCCTAAAATCATGTGACAAAAAGCCCGACATGCAAAAAAGCGCCCAACCAGTTAAGGTCCGCCCTGTCTTTGACGCCAAGTATCGGCCCGATGGCCAAATCGGCCTCAACGATATTTTATACCAGGGTCCAAACGTCATGAGTAACATTCTGCAAATTTTGACAAGATTCAGAGCTAAAAAGGTTGCCCTGTCTTGTGACGTTAAAGACATGTTCTTGAAAATAAAATTGACACAAGAAGACCGAAAAAAGTTCAGATTTTTGCTAAAAAATGAATGGGGAGAGTTAGAGTTTTGGCAATTTTGTGTGCATGTCTTTGGGGCACGAGACAGTCCAGTCATTGCTATTGAGACAGTTAGAGATGAAATCGAACAAAAACAAAATATTTACACTCATATCTATGATACTGTCATGAATAGCACTTGCATGGACGACACCCTGGATAGTTTCGACTCCATTGAATTGGCAAAAGAGGTCAAAAATGAACTGATTCAACTCTATAGGGATTGTAATATGACACTACATAAGTTTTGCTCCTCCCATCCTGAGGTGTTATGTGGGGAAGAAAGTTGCCAAAAACAATTAGCCCCTGAAATGATTTCAGATGCCAAAATACCTGTCATAAAAACTTTGGGGCTTTTTTGGAATCTCAAAACTGACACACTCAGTTATAGAATGGAAGTACCCAGGGAGGAATTTTGGACAAAACGTAAAATATTAAAGACACATGCTCAACTTTTCAGTCCCCTGGGACTCTTGGCTCCCTTTCTCTTGCAAGCAAGACGTGTGTCCCAAAAATGTTGGCGAAAGAAACTTGATTGGGATCAAAAAATTGAAGATAAAGATATATTAAAAGATTGGAATGAATGGGTGGAGCAGTTAAGTTTTTTAGAAAAATTAACATTTCCTAGATCAGTGCAACCTAAATGCGACTCTCGGGTTAAAAGGGTTAGGTTGTTTACTTTTGCAGATGCAAGCGAAATTGGGGTAGGGGTGTGTTGCTATATTACGTTTATTTTTGAAAATGGGTTAATAGAATCAAGGTTAGTCCGAGCCAAGAGTAACCTGTTGGGAGAAAAATATATTCCAATACCTAGGGCGGAGGTTTGCGCAGCGCAAGAGGCTGCTCTTTTAGCTTATGAAGTAGCACCGGCGCTAAAAAGGGATGATTTGGAATATTATTTCTTTACAGACAGTGATACAACCTTACTCTGGATGAGAACCAGAACAAGTCGCTTAAAAAGTTTTGTAGCATCAAGAATAGAAACCATTCTAGAACTGACAAAATTGTCTGATTGGTATTACATTCCGTCCCAATTAAACCCGGCTGATATTGCCTCCAGGGGGGCCTCCATTGAAAATTTAAGCCATTCCCAACTTTGGAAAAAAGGACCTGATATCATTAGACAAGAGAACATTCAACCCTTAGCTCTCTCCAAAACCAGAATTACGGCTGCTGTAAATCAACAATTCTTCAACAAAGAATTTAAAAGCAAAGAAAATAAGGAAAAAGAAATTTTGAATTATCATTTCATGCTTGAAAACAGTCTTTCTGAGAAGGAATTTCACAAAAATTACGAAAAGTACCGCACTCAATGTAAGGTTTCAAAAATGAATTCTTGCTATCACTACTCAGAAGCAACCCCTACACATCAAGTAGCATTAGCACAGAGGGCTCCACATAACATTCAGAACAGAATCTTGAGAATTATTGAGAAAAATGACCCTGGGGTAAACTTCATGAGAATTTTTCCACTTTCCAAATTTTCTAATTTTGACAAAAGTATTGGAGTCTTGTGTCATGTCCTGAGGGCTTGTTCTAAATTCAAAAAGGCATTGATCTCTAAGGGTATTCCAAAAACAGTTGTAAAGATAAACCCTAAAATGATGGTTGTTACGGGGACCCACCACTATTACTATGCCAACTACTGCCCCCCATTGAAAGAATGTATAGATCCTTTGAGCCCCCAGGAAAGATCAAATGCCAGAAGACTCCTCTTGAGGGCCTTCCAAATAGAAATGTTGCCTGATATATATTTGCAATTATTGAAAGAAGGAACAATTAACATCACCTCCCCCCATATTAGGCTAAACCCCACCCTGGACCAAGAAGGGTTGATCAGAATCTCGTCTCGAATTAGAACAGCTGTTCAAATGGAAGTAGATCGGACTCACCCTGTTCTGATTGATGCCAAACACCCCCTGGGATTAATTATTGTGTGGACCTGTCATATTAATCAATTACTTCATGTGGGAGGGGAAAAAACATTACATTCAGAGCTTCAACAAAAGTATTGGCTTATTTCAGGGGAAAGAATATGCAAAAAAGTGTGTTTCAATTGTGTTAAATGCCGACAAAACCATGCAAAAAAGGCTACTCAAAAAACTGGTCCTCTGCCTTTATTTAGGTTACCTTGGGATAAGACCATTCAGCACCCATTTTCGCATATTGGGGTGGACTTTTTGGGCCCACAAAAAATAAAAAACCAAACTGCATATATTTTGATAATAACTGATTCTGTTATAAGGGCAGTACATTTCGAAGTTCTTGAAAGCCTTCAAACCGACGATTTCAAATTAGCCTTTGAACGTTTTATTGGCCGAAGGAACCGTCCCAAAGGGGTCTTTTCTGATAGAGGGACAAGTTTGGTAAAATCCAGGGGAGAAATAAAAAGCATGTTAAAACCACTACAAAGTATCCCAGTGGAACTGGACGAGTATGAATTAAAAATTAGATACCCAGACATTGAGTGGCGACTAAACTGCGCCGCTGCGCCGTGGAAAAACGGCTACGTGGAGCGGCTGGTACAGAGTCTCAAAAGAGCCATGAGTACCATTTTAAAAAACAGAACCTTGACATACGTGGAGCTTGAAACCGTAGTTATTAAATGTGAACAATTTTTAAATTCGAGACCCATTCTGAAGCTCAGTAGCAACTGTAATGATTTTAGAGCATTAACCCCCAATTCCTTTTTGGTAAATAAGAATTCTGAAAGCTTAGCCCCAACCCTAGAAACCTCGGGAAAAGCTTTGACTCAAAGATGGTGGGGTCTTCAACACCTGAGTGATGAAATTTGGGAGCAATTTCAAAAGGAACTGTTGCCCACCTTGCACCACAACAATAAATGGACTAAGGACACGGACTATTTTAATGCAGGCACAATGGTATTAGTAGTAAATGATAGAATGCCCAGAGGATTTTGGAAAAAAGCCTTAATAGAGGAAACTTTTCGCAACAAAACAGATGGGTTAATTAGGGTAGTAAAATGTAGATTCTCCAATGGCAAAACTCTGATGAGAGGGGTGAACTGTCTTATTCCAGTAATGCAACCAAATTCTGACCCCTTTACATTTCCATTTTAGCTACATAATGTCAAGAAGAATTAAAAACAGTTCCCTGAATGTTGGAGTTTGCCAGGAGAATCTAAAAAAGAAAAAATTCAAAGTCCTAAAAAATAGTCCAAAAATGTCCAAAGTCTCAAACAACAGTCCAAAAGGGTTAAAAAAGCCTGTGTTCAACGGGCCAAAATATGCAAAAAAGCGTTCCACACCTTCGGCACTGTGGTCGATAGGTAAAATGCCGCACGAAGGGCTTCGGCCTACGGCATCTTTTGAGTGTGATGACACAAATTGCACAAGTGTTAATAAAATTGATGAAAAAGATGTAAATGTACTTAACATTTTGATTTTAGAGAATGAAACTACCAATTTGAAAATTTATTCAACCAAATATGGTAAAAAGAAAATTTTGGCGCCTTCGATTCAAATTTGGCCACCAGAGGGCCTAAAAGAAAGAGAAGTTCAGCTGTTTGTTTACCTTCGTGTTTTCTTTTGTGCCAAAATGGCTTGTTCAAAATTGAAAAAGATTGACTTTAATGTGAAAAAAGTGCGTTACGGGGATTTAAATCGGTATTTTCTAAGGGAGGACTTTTTGCCGTGGATGACGCCGGATCAGGATCGGCAAACGACCATTGTTCGGGACGCCGTTTCAATGAGAAAAGTTCTGAAAAAAGTGACTCAGGTGGTGAAAAACCAAGGGCTCATGGCCTATGACACTGAATTGACTGATCAGGAAAACCATGCGGCGCCCCCAAAAATCCGGCAAATCGGCCTTCTGGACGGATCCTTCTTCATTTTCGATTTTCGTGATATCGGCGCCAAATTTCACGGCGAATTTATGACGTTTTTGGACAAATTGGGGGAGTGCATCATTTTGGGAAACTTCAATCCGCAAGAAGAGAGAGAATTGCGCACAAACCCGAATCTTGATGTGTTGCATGTCGGCAAAGCCTACTTGGAATTGGCAAAAAGCGGCGTGCCGTTTCCGTTCGACGAATTTGTGGAAAGATATTCCGGATTTCTCCGGTATTCTTTGGCGCATTTGGGGTACCGATTGCGGGGAATCTTCTACCAACCAAAATTCCCGCCGAGCCAGTTCCGCACGGAGTCAACGGAATATTTGAAGCGGTACAGCACGGCGGAGCTCCCGGAGGACTGGAAGACGCGGGACTCTCACGGAATGGTCACGTTCTTGACCTTTCCGCCCGGGAGATCTTTCAAAAATTTCTACAATGAAACCTCCCCCCTCAATTCCACGAACAAAAAATATTACATTTTGGATCTGATCACGCCGTTTCTGTTGGTGGCATTCAAAGCCCGCTATGATTTTGAGGTGGAGTTCCTTTTGGACGATTTGGCCACGGCAGAATGGGACATTTCTATGGCCGAACTCATGCGCCGAACCGCCCGGGGCCTCCTCTCCCTGACCCCCTCCCTTGAGGAAGAAATCTTCGAGCCGTCCGCTCCCAGGAAGAAAAAGAAGAAGAAGAATCACATTTGGGATTTTGAGTCCCAAAAGGCCACTGGCCCGCCAGAAGCGCCGGCATCTCCAGCAAAGCTGGCACCTCCAGCAACGCCGGCACCCCCGGCACCGGAGCCAATGGAAGAAGAACGAGTGCCGAGTCAGACGCCACCGGCGCAGGTGGAGGAGGAAGACGGCGTAATGGTGCCAGTTTTCGGCGCCGAGGAAGTGGAAGAGGAGGAAGACGTATTGATATGCGGCTTGAGAGAGAGCGATTTGTTGGAGGGACATTTTGGGGAGTTGGTGGAAGTGGAAGAAGGAGAACAAGGTGGTGCCAATTCGGCGTTCGTGGAGGGGGAGTGCGAGGAAGAGAAAGAGGTGGAAGAAGGAGAGGAACAACAACAACAAC
>JAOWAT010049567.1:0-11501 GCA_028571025.1 Longipedia americana | reverse complement strand
CACAATATTTTGCAATAGACAGTTTCTTTAAAAAACGGCAATCCATTGTAAAAAAGATCAGATTGATTGTTTAATATAATATTTCCCAAGGTTAATTGAAAAAAAAATTATAAACAATGAAGGTTCTTTTACTTGCCGTTCTTTTGACAGAAGTACTTTCTCAGCAGGTATTCAACTATAATGCAATATATTCTTGCTTTTCAGACAAACCAAACAATTTTTGTGACTCATGGACAATGAATATCTCTCTTGTGGAGCAACTTGCATAATGTTTCCCAAACCATCAGCTTGTTATGACGAGGGAGGGTGCCAAACCGATGAATTAGTTGTAGGTGGGGGATTAACTCCTGAGTTATGATATGCAAAATAATACTCGTGTTTTCACAAAAATGAAAGCTTGGCTCCATAAACTGAAGGAAGATCACTTTCGGTCTGAGTACTTGAAAATAATGACAACTTAAGGCAGCTTTTTCATATCCTCTTTTCATAACATTGCTATTCTAAGAAATTAAGCAGTCTAGTTTATCTATGCCAAGGACTTGATTGTTGGAATGCAGTTACAAGGAAATGGACAGTTTATTACTGGCATTTAAAAAAGGATGGAATATGGCCTTTATGCCCCATTAACAGAAAATTACAATTTCTATGTCGTTTCAAACATCGATAAATCGAGTTTAGTGTTGGTTCACTGCTTTGCTAATGTTCAAAATCCGACTTTCTATTAAAGATTTTTCTCTCTATTTGACAAAGTTTTTGTATATTTGGGATTCTAACCTCATTAGAGTCAGTCCAAGGATGGGATCAGTCCAGTTGCTAAATTTCTGATGAAAATCTTTCCAAATTTGGTAGAAAACGGGCAGAAGTTCTCAAAATCCAATGGATAGTTTTCGTAGGAAGATAAAGTTGTTGCTCAGTTTGTTGGAGATGAGAATGATGACGATGATGACGACCGAAGAGAAAATATAATAATTACAGTTACTTCTCTGATGGCAATAGATGTGCTTGGACAGTGAAAACACATTTGATTTTTTGAAAAAAATTGCAAGAAATAAATAAGGTCATTTTTAATATCATCAGTTTCTTATTTTTTTCTCCATTCTAGAAAATGCTTTCATAGCATTACTAAGCTCAGTTTTATTCATAATGTTCATTGTATTAATATTTTCCGAGTTTTGAGATGGAGTTGAGTCATAATTACTTACAGATTTCATGTGCCTATTCTCAGGTCGAAAAATGTCAATCTTGCGATTCTTTGTTGAGGCCAAACATCTTGGAGATAATTTTCGATTAGTTTTTGTTGCTCGGTGCGAGTTTTCCTTTTTGACTCCTTACTCAATACCTCTTCCTATGATATTCTATACTTTCCTAAGAAAACTCTACGTATGTCGATTACTTTCCATTGAAAGTTTGGCAAGCTGTTCTGTCAACAAAATATTTGCTTCCTTCAGTTGTTTCTATCTGAAGTTTGATGCACGGAGCTAACTCTCAAGTTCCTTTATTTTAGTAAGGTAGATTTCTTCGCTCATAGTCGTTATTTTTATAAAAAATGCCTTTTAAAAAGCTGACGTAGAAAGAAAAAAGATTATTAATCATTTGCGAATGACGGGAAATGCACTTTGTCTTCGAGTTCTTAGGCTTTTCGTTTATGTAGTATACCTTTCAGTTGGAAGGATCACTCTTGGCTTTTCATCAACAAGATCCGTCTTTATCGACAGTCTCCTTAAGTGGGTCAAATTTTGACTGTTTATATGATTTGTGGGATCTGATTCAGTCATAGCTTCCTAAGAGTACCCCTAGACCTTCTAATGCAATGCCCAATCACTTTTGCTGAAGTTGTTCAAAAATTTCTAAACCTACTGTTTACACAGTTTGGGATACCTATCTTTCAGGTAAATAAGGATGTTAAAAGTGTTAGACTTTATGAAATACTCCCTAGCAAACTAATTTTATCTACTTTGGCCAGGAATGAATATTTTTCTTTACAAATGTCCTCCCAGTTTTATGAGGAGCGAAATTATTGATGATATAAGATTCTAGCTACTTTTTTCGTTCTTTTTCTAAGCACAGTGTTGCATGTTTTCTTCGTTTAAGGCATTGTTCTTTAGAAGCTTTGCTATTGCGGGAACAGTAAACTTCATGATTGAGATCCTATGGTTATAAGACTTTACGCTTCTCTCATACCCTTGCACTATGAGTGTTTTAATTTCTGAATGATAGCAGGGGGATAACAGGATATCTGCCGTGATTTATAAAAATTTTGACTAAAGAAGCACGTAAGCTATTCTAGAGTGAGTTATCAACTTCAAATTTTTAATGTTGCTTTCCATGTTCTCAGGCTGCTGAAGTTGCAGTTTTGGTGAGTTTAGAAGCAAAGTTACCGGTGAAATAAACGGATCTAAGTCAGTGTAGCAGTAGTTATCAAGTAAATATCTTAGGGCCTCCTGCGGAGTAAGATACTTAGGTTTTACCTATTTCATTTATTTTACAGCAGAAAAAGAATTTTGTTCTGACAAGTTTGTCCCTCCGGTATTCAGTTACTTACTGGAGGGAATTTATTTTTAAAGAAGTTTCTGAGTACGAAACAGATCCATAAATTACTAGGATTTACGTTTGTGCTTAATATTATTTATTGGAATGTCCTGTTTTTATCTTTCAAGAATGTTGTTTGTCTTGGTTTGATGCGCAGTTGAATGGTTTCGGACTGGATTTATTCTGAAATTGCTGATTTACTTGTGAATGAGTTAAAATTTTTTCTCCACGACTGGAGAGTAGTTGTGAGGCCTGAAATAGGGATCGAGGATAATTTCGAACATTTAATCGATCATCAAAGGGATCAAGTTTCCTATGAAATCGTTAGGACAACCCAAATAAGGATTGTTATTAACCTCAATAAGCCATACTTTCAAATCCTCATCTACCAAAAAGTCGTATCCAAACAGTTCAAACTATTTTTTTCTGATACTTTTGGTAAAGTATTTCTTAACACTCATCAGCGTGTCGATAATCAGGGCTTTCATCTTTTTAGTAATATCCTTCATTATCTGTTCGCTCTTGTTTCCATATTCTGGCTTGTTATTCAAGTATTTTTAAAGATCGTCGAATGGCAAGGTGTTTCCTTTCTAGAATTTAGAGTATTCTTTGTGTTTTTTCTGTTGTGCGTTATTTGTTAGGTGGATTTAGGTGTCTAGATTGGAAACATCATACTCATGACTTGAAGTTCTTATATATGGTGTATTGTAGTAGTAGATTTAGAAGTGAGGTGTTACCAACACCCAAACTCTAATGTCAAACTTTCTTCCACAATAGAGCAACGGTCTTTCAATTGATTTTTGAACAACCCATACAGAGTTGAGCGGTTTATCTCTTAAAAAGGTATCGATTTCTTTGATATCATTTGTAAGACCAATTCCTTTCCCTTGATTCTAATGTTCTGGTTTTATGAACCATATGTTGTGTTAGCAATGTTTTATCCCCGTTTTTTATTTGGTAAAGTTTTTTTTACTCAACTATAGGAACCTTTCTTTGAACTCTTTATACTATTTGCCATCATTGTCTGGAGTAATACTGAATCAAAAAAATCAAGGATACATGAAGGAAGTTGGTATCGAGTCGAATACATGAGCTGTTGTTGAATTTTAGTGAGAGTAATAGTATTTCAATGATTTTACCAATCCACTTTTAGTTGTGATTATTGGGTGAAACTAAAAATGGTTCATTAAAATCTTCCGTTACCAAAAAAAATACTTGTTAAGTGGGACCGTACCTTATTATGTTTTCAACCTCTTTATACATTCTGTTAGGAAAACTCAGAGATCGCCAAATTAGATTGGCATCCAAATATTTTTATTTGTGAACCGGGTACCAGTTACCTCTCTTCTTTAGTGCATTCTCTATCGCTGTTGAATTATTTCCGCTATATACCACATAGAAATGACCGTTTTTATTCTCCATAATTTTGCTTAATAAAAAAAGGGTGGGGGTGAACAGTACACAAATATATTATAACCCATTTCATAAAATTAACATAAGAATAACGTCTTGATATATATGGATCATTATTTCTCGAATTTATTTCCATTTATTTAACTTTCTTTCTATTTGATCTTTATTATGTTTTCTTTTTCAGTTTCTGTTATTTTTGTTTTAAGACTGAATCCGTGTATCGATTTAATCTACTACTTGAGTGCATCTGCAACCATCTGATGCTGTTGAACTCTTGACTTCCCTTCAAATACTGGTGACTCAATAAGAATCCTGTACATCTGTCCACCTTTTATATTAACTATTGTTACAAGTTTGTGCGCCCAAAGATGTATCAATTACTTGGAGGAAAGATGGATTCAGTGTTTCCCTAAGTTTTTTTGCCAAATTTGCCTCTAGCCTCCTTTTCATGTCAAGGTTAGTTTACCCAAAAGAAAACCTTGAAACTGATACATATCTCTGTCTTATTAGTATTGCTTATTGTGTTTTTGCTATATTTTTTAACAACTGCATTTGTCACAGATATTTTATTAAAATCGTATATAAACTTACTTCACTTTTTATTAGTAATTTGTCTTCAAAAAGTAAAAAATAGTTAAACATGAACACTGGAAGCATAAGTATGTCAGAATTATAGATAGTGTCGAAGCTTCTCCACTAAACTAGGGATTTTCATTTTCTTTTCTGACAGAAGATACTACTACTTGTTTCTCCCGACTTCTTTTTAAATGATTTAAGACTGTTCTCCTTCTCCTTCGAAAGGTGTGAGAGCGATATGCTCTAGTCTTGGCATTTTCCCTTGGTTTTTGACTTTTCGGAGAGGACTGAAAATGTCGACTGTTCGTTCCAGTTCTCTATCCCCTTCAACTGCTATTTACTGAAATCATGATTGTTTATTACTAAATTTTTGGCAGTGGATTTCCCCTCCAAAATATAAGGATGTTTTAAAGCCTCCTCGGCAGAGATTCTGAGTTTCGGGTTTCTTTCAAGCATCTTTTTGAGGAGATCTAGGGCAGGTTTTGGCAAATTCTAATAAATGCCTCCAGCAATGGAATACTGAAAATTTTTATTCTATTGCAGGACTTTATTGTAGTTTTTTCCAGGAAACAAAGTTTTTCCTAAGAGTAGAATGTGGAAGATTAACCCAAGACTGTAAATATCACAGGCTACATCGTATTTTGTCGATAAATCTGTAATGTTCAAGATCTAAGGAGCAACAAACCCAGGCGTCCCACATCTAACATATAAATATTGCTTGCCATGAGCGAATTCAGCAAGACCAAAATCAGCAACAACGGCCTAGTTGCTCCACTCTTAGTTTGTTTGCGTTTGAGCCAAGTCTTTGTATTTTGGGATTCGGAAAATGATGTTTTCTGGTTTCAAATCTCGATGCATGATGTTATAAACGTGCATTTGTCTTAGAGCGTTGAGGAGTCCTGTGATGATATTGTATGTTTCCTCTGGGCTAAATTTGTATTATTCCTAAATTTAGGCAAGATTTTACCTTGAGATATTATTGCAGATTTCCACCTTAAAGATATTCGAATACTAAATAGATGGAATTCTCGCATTAAAATACTTCGTGTAATTTCATTAAGTTCTTCTGACTTAGTGATCTCATTATTTATAGCTCTTTCTTGACCGCGATTTTTCCATCCACGTCACTAAAAGTAGCCTCCTTGGAAAAGGCTTTTACTGCGTAAATATTCATGTTTTAATAGTTCTGTGCGGAGAAAACGGTAGCAAATGTTCCTTTTCCGAGTTTCTTGAGAGGTTTGTACTGTTCGTGGAATCGACGCTGGTTAAGGATTTTTCGCAGTATATTCCTCCAGGCGACGAGCTAGGAATACTCTGGGAGTTTATATTCGAGGAGATCTCCCTCTTTGGCAAATTATACAGTTAACTTTGAAAAATTGACTGTAAAGCAAATATCGAACTAAAACTTGAAGTGATGGAAGATTGAGTGATCTTGCGACTTGATTTCCATTAGACCGTTCTGGAAGATTTAAATGGTAGTTTCTTCATTATTTTCTGAAATTTTAGACTCCCACAAGAGCTATCCACACTACGGTAGTTTTCCTTTCTTCAGTAGGCTGTTATCAGAGCAAAGTGTTGTCTGAGTTTCTGGTAGTTTGTCATGACTTCTTGATTCCATGTTTTTTGTGGAAATAAAGGGATTATAACTTTGGGGAGGTTTTAAAATAAAAATAGAGAAAAAAGGGGTTAGATTCAATATTTAATCTTTTTATACTTTTATACTTTTATACACTTTACTGAACATAGGTTTTTTGAGTTGGGTCTTTATTGGGATTTGAGTTGTGTTAGTCTCATCACTCAGAAAGGAAAAAATAGGAGGCGCAAGGTTTATTCCCAGAATTTTTCGAATTGAAAATTAATAGCAAAAGTTCTTATACCAACAAAAAAAACTGTATAATTCGTGGTTATGAGCATTTCTAAATCAAAAATTTGAGTTATATAATTATTTATACCCCGCTATGTAATTACCAAAATTGAGGGATTATGACGAAATACCCACTTTTACAAACTAAGACACGAAATGTCTCACCGAAAAGGGACAAAAAATATTGCATTACGATGAGCTTGTAATTGATGTGACCGATTTTGATCACCCAGGTTCTAGAGCCATTTTCAATGGAGTATCGTCCTAAATATCAATCAAATCACTCTTCGAAAATAAAAATCACTCCATCAATGCGAAGAATTTGCTCATTCAGAATACAGTTGGAAAGCTAAATAGACCTGGACATGGAAGATAACTCTTTTAAGATGTCCGTGACAGTGAAATCACCAAAACCCACCAACAAATCATGAATAGACTGGATTTTAACTAACCTTGTATTAAACAGCTCAAAGATCTTACTTAATGGGAAAAAGAAGTTTTTGTTGGGGTTCCTAAGTATTTTGAAAATCCATAAAAAGTAAAATTTACGGAGAATGATCAAGGAACTTACCCGAGTCACTGGCTTTGGTATAGAAGATTTTGGGTTTCTACAACAGTTTTTAGCTTGGTCGCTTCCTTGTTTATCTACCAAATTATCGTCAGCACTGAAGAAATATATATGCCCTATGCTGCTCTGCTTTTCGTTTTTGGATGCGCTAAATGGACTATTCTGGAATACTACTTCCACAGATTTCTATTACATCACGATTTCTGTAAGAAAGATGCTCCAATGCATGGTCATGAGCTGCATCATGCTTTCCCCAATCATAAAGGAAAGTTTCCACTGACTATTTCACAGATCTATATGTATTTTGTGCCATTTTACATCGGATATAGACTTATTTTTGGTCACATCTACACAATTTGTCTGCTTGCAGGTCTTCAAATTGCCATAACATTCTATGATATTCTGCACTATTCGTACCATTTCGCTCCAGAAATTAATATTGAACCTTTTGCATCCCTTCGAAAAAGTCACCTGAAACATCACTACAGAAATCCCCATCTAGGTTTCGGAGTCACCACATTACTATGGGATAGGGTTTTTGGAACTGCATTCAAAAATTAGTGATTTTTTATTGCCGTTAACACCGTTTTTGTCAATCAACTCAATAAAAACACAAGAAAGAATGAATTAAAGCAGAAAATTCTTTTTTTCCCCTCCCCCTAGTTGTGTTTTGTATATAAACATATCGATTAAATCAGTATCGGATACGATATCTCCTTACATATATTAATTGTCGTGCAAATTCAATTCATGATAAATGCGAGGACTATAGGAAAATTGTTTCCGATCCTGACAAAAATGTTCAGAGCAAGCTCTCAGAACGGTTACTTGTTCGGGTCAAATGCCGCGACAGAAGAAGTCTAAGACCTATAAGATTATCGCTTGGTACAGGGAACCTGCAACTATTTCTACAAAAACTCTTTGAGAAGACTGACTGAAGTTGACGGATCATTCAATCATCACCATCTATTACGAGTGATTAAGCTTGCTCGCAATAAAAAAGATGCCTTGTTATCCTATGAAGCATATTACAATTATATCGGAAGAAAAGTTGTCTTCCCTAACTCTACCATTGATAAATTGCTTCAGAAGACATCCTCCCTTGCTGGGACTGAAACTAAAAATTAGTTGAATTAGGAATAGGTGAGTGAAAAGACTTCTCAGGAACTTAGCTAAAAAATTATTGATCGGACTCTTTAGCTTCTTAATCGTCATTAGTATCTCTGCTATTTTCCTCATTATGATACTCTTCAGAAGGTTATCACTCTATGTGCCAGTAATTAAGAGAAATTTGCACGTCTGTTGCATATTTTCAGCGATAAGTTTCTCATTAAATTTGATATCACAACTTTGTAACTCATGATTTCCTATATTCCAAAAGTTTCTTGGCTTTTAGCTTCTAAAATCATCAAATGTATAGCAATGAGGATGTCCTTAGTGGAAAATAATCAATCTTGGTCTTCAAACTAGAAACAACAAATCTTTAATTCCACCATTTAGAGAATGCTTCTACACTCATAAATCAGTTTTATGAGACCGAGCAAAAGGTTTAAGTAGTACATAGACAAGAGAATGCAACAAATTGATTCTTAGTCAGATATTCTTCAACAAAAAGAACAACTTTACATACATTGTGCAATTTCTTTCTTGTCAATCTAGTAGGTATAAAAAGCATTCCATGCATTGTAGAAAATTCCGTTGATAGGGTAAAATGCGGTAATTTTTTTTGATTTTCTCGATAAACTATTAGAAAAAGAGGAAACTCCTTTGAAAACTTAAGAAATTCGGTAAAAAATGAAAGAACTCAGGGGAAAAGTGCAAGTGTCACCTTCATTGGAAAAATTTTTCGTTAGAAAATGAAAATAGGAAATAGTTGATCTGTTATGTCTATAGCGAAAATGCTTTAACTCTTTCAATCAGTTTCATGCCCTAATAATTTTATAAAGAAAATATTGAAGATGAGTGTTGACCCAAATATCACCGATAGTTTTAATCCTTAAACTCTGGGTTATCGAACAGAGGAGTAATTTCACACAGTAAAGGCTCGTGTAATCGTAGTTTCAATCGAGTTTGGGAAATTTCGACTTTGACATCAAATTACTGAAGAAAAATAATGAAAGAAAGAAAAAACGGGACTATATGTAAACCAGTGAAAGCTTGAACAAAATAAAAACATAAGGAGTAGATCTTAGCGATTTTTTAGAGGTACCGAATATCACAAAGAAATAACAAGGAAAAACCGTTCCAATACCCAATTTTACCTAGAAGTTTCACTCGAGAAGAAGTTCAATAATTAATAACAGAAATGGAGTCAAAACCAAAACCAGAAATTTACCTAAGGCCAATTTATCTTACAAACTTCCTGAGGCAAAACACGTGAGGAAGAGAAACTAGAAGATGCTTACGGAAGGGAGTGGATAAATGGATGATCACTCCACAGTTAAGTTCCCGGATAATCTTAACACCAGTCTCCATCTCAATGCTTCACATACATAGGATGATTATGTGAATAGCTATCAATAGGTCGAAAAAACTCATAACAAACGATCCCTCAAAATCAATTAAATCTAACTATGGCTTAATCAAGTTTTAATAGAATATTGTTCGTAGGAAATGTTTGATATGTCGTTGTAGAAATCAGCTTTGAAGAAGTTCAATATTGATAGAAATTCGCTACTGTCTCAGGGACTTAATCAGTAGAATCTCTAAAGGTTATACAAGGCCTTGTTTGTTTATAGCATTGGATTCAATAAGTTTTTGAAATAAATAACAGCCAATGCCTCCAAAAAACATAATTATGGGTTGAGGAAAACAGTGTGGAGAATTTACGCTATTTTGCTATAATATTGCGGAGAAGGCACATTTTAGGCCACCCTAGCCGAAATATAGAGAGATAAACGTCGCAAGATGGAGTACTTGAAAGAATAGTTGGAGAAAAAACAGCACATAATCGATAACAACGATGAAATCAACGAAAAGAAAAACCAAAAAATTTATAAAGACCAAAAAATAATAGTAGCCCTCAATTAGGATCTCAACACTGAAAAACTTGTCCTCACTGAGGAACTGAAACAAATGGAATAAGCCTTTAATCATTAGGTTGAGATGCGACTCAAATTCTAGAGTAGGATTAATATCATGCACGGCATTCACAGAGAATTGGGAGATAAGCATAGTGCCCTCTATAGGGATTTTCAGCACAAGACTTCCCAGGTGAAAGAACTCAATGAAAAGTTGAAAACCGAGGGATAAAAAATGATTAATCTAAAAATGGAAAATAGATCTCAATCACTTACCATAAAAAAACTCAAAGACTAGATGAAAGTTTTGTAAAATAACTATTTGCAGATGAGGTAACTAAAGAACTAATTGAAAATGTAAATGTAGTAAAAAGTCAAGGACATATCTCAATTCGAGGAGAAAATGAAGGAGTCGAATTAGGAGTTGTCTTATCACAAGCTTTCTTATGAAAATTTGCTTGAAGAGTTGAAAAGAAGAACTTAGTCTGAAAGTCGATCGGTTGCTCAGAGTCTTTAGAGTTTGAAATAAAATTAAAGTTTGCAGAGAAGGATCGGGGAGCAATCTTTACAAATAAATCGATTACTTTTGCATGAAAAAAACCACGGAATACAAATCAAAGACATTACAGGTGAAAACCAGTTCATTAAAAAAAAGTGTGCTAGGTTATTAGATACCATAGAATCACAAAAAATGAAAATATAGGGATTGGAAGATTAGATCAGGGATCTAAATATTCGAGTTGGCGTTGAATAAAAAAGCAATCAAGGGCTTAGGGAGATAATCGAAGCCAATGACACAAGCATAAAAGAAATGAAGGCCAAACACGAAGAAACCTACAACTAGTGTTAGCAGAAGGAACAAAGATTTTCCTAGTTATAAAGAATATTCAAACAGCTATTATAGTAAGAAAAAAGGCTTAAAACGAGGATCATGGAACTATAGCACTAGAAAAGCGATCTTTCGATAAACTAAATATCTTTACGATCAAGGATAGATATTCTTGAACGTAAGGCATCTCAGGATTAGAATTTTAGTAGCAAGGCAGTTTCTAGGGGTAAAATTGAAAAGTAGAAGATGGGCGATGAACTTTAAAAGTATAAGTCTATGTATTTGACTTGTGAGATCTAAAGGTAGAAATTTCAGAAACTTCTCTAAGGAGCACAGGAGGATTTGGTACTTCATAAATTTTAGAGGTAACATGTTGACCTAAAATACCAGCAAACATTAAAAGTTATCGAGGATCAACAAAACCACATAAAGGATATAAATCGAAAAATGTCTTAGATTACGGAGAAAAATGATGAGTTAAGCCGTTACTAGTCAGTGAAAAGAGCTGAACTTGAAAAGCTAGAAGAATAGATCACTAAAGATTGTATTATTTATCGAAAAAAGATCTAGTAGCTCTAATGGATCGTTCACTAGAAAAAAAAGTTTATACACCCTATGGTCTTCGAAGATTACTATCAACAATTTAGCGTATTATCCCACAAATACTCCGATTACAAACAGAAATCCGAACAATAAACCATA
>JAOWAT010049456.1:0-11503 GCA_028571025.1 Longipedia americana | reverse complement strand
ACTCCATTGAAAATTTTCACTTTTTAACGACATTTCACCTTCTTACGACATTTTTGAAGACTCCCAAAAGTGTCGTTAGAAGGTGAAACCACTGTATTAAAATGACAATTTCATATAATTGAAACAAATGAGGAGATTTTCCAGCACAAGCCGATCTGATTTAAAGACACAATTAAAGGTGTTTTTACTAAAATTTTTGTTTTCAAACATTTTAAAGCAAGTTCTAAACATTAATACAATAATTTGAAACATTTAATTCATTTGATTTCAATTATATTACATTTTGGGAACTAATTTTGATTTTTAATAGAAATGGGTATGTTATACATAAAATAAAAAAATCCAATAAATCAATTTTCTGAAATATTTCAGTACTTCTTTTGCTGTTTGTAGATTTGTTGTGAGTTGATAAACTAAAATCAAAATCTGAAATAAATCTCTTACCCAATTTCAATTTTTGAATGTGATTAATAGTAGAACACCTTGTTTGTATCAAAATCTTGAAATCCAATAAATTTTTGCATCATTGATGGATTTCCCGTTGGTTTGTCACAAATCTATGAATGAATATATTTGTATTCATAATTCATATAATGATAGTGATAATAATCATAATTATAGCAATAATGATAATACGTAATAATAATTATAATGAAAATTGTTGTACATTCAGGTTCGATCACAAAAAGAGCGCGAAACTTGTAAAACATAATTACCAGGAATGAGGCAGTATGGCGGATTTTGACGATACAACAAAAGAATGGGATCTTTCTTTAGATGCAAATAGCACAGTTTTGGAAAGACTTTTAAGTATATTTATTGTTCTTTATGAAAGAAAATTAATAGAATTAAAGTTCTGGAAAGGCCCTAAGTTAAGAATCTGAAGATTTATTTGTGTTTCAGGTAAATTTTGAAAAAATGTCTAATATTGTAAGATTCTGTATCGTCAAAATCCGCCATACTGCCTCAAATGAAAAATTTAATTATAGGTTTAGTACTATGCCAGATATTGTTATCAAATAAGTTCAAGCTGTTGAATGTTTTCAAATTGATAATAATTTAAAATTGAATGTGTCACTATAATTGAGTAACAAAATCAAAGATGACATTGTTTTTTGTTTGATAAAATTAATGGCCTTCTGCTTATCATTGTTTTCAGAGGTCAAATTTCGCGGAAATAAAGTTAAAGAGGTGAAAACTAATTATTTTTATGGCTTCAATTAACAATACTGTAAGAATATTTTCTTTGTGAAATAAGGAATGGATACCTTAAACTGTACAAAAATTATGAGAGTAGATTTATCAGATAAATGAAACTATTGTTAGCTATGTTAAAATAGGTAATTCCTAGAAAACTGATCAGTCTATGTATATATATCTTCTTGGTACCATTCCTCTTTTTGAAAAAAAATTATACTTTAATTGAGAATAAATAAGAATAATGGAGAATGACTTTCAAATTAATTGATGTTCCAGGGGGAAAAAGCAAATTTCTAAAGTGAACGCCTACCTAACTCCTATTTTAGGCTATGGCTTACAAGGTTTCCGTGCATAACACTGAAAGTACACAATTCTAGCCATAATTTAGTACAGTCAAAGAATGTCAAAGAATTTGTGACGAAATTCATTTATGCACAAAAATCCTTCTAGCATAGTCAAAAGAAGTCCATAATGTTCTGTCCTACTTGCGTATTTTCTCACGAAAGATCAGAAAATGTCACATTAAACTTTTTGAAATTAGAGAGGGTTCAATTACGCACATAACTATTTTGTATGATTAAGTAGGTTACAAGTGTTCTCAAAAGTTAAGTTTTAGGTGTCTACAGAATGAATATTAAGAATTTATTAATGGTATGAAACAAATTCACTACGAATGTCCAATTTCAAATTGAGTAAATTTGATCTTGTATTGATATTCAATTTGAAATTGAAGTACGCAAGAACTAACTGTATGTTGCCAAAGAATTAAAAAAAATTGTCTTCTTTTTGCAAAAACAAGTAACAAAATTTGAGACAGCTACAAAAATAATTTCAAGAAGGAGCTTTATGAAATGGCATCAGTTCTATCTTAAATGCCTTTTTTTGCTTTTTAAATCTTACAAGTATCGATTGCATGCATAGAGCATTCCTTGGCCAGCGCCTCTGACTGTATGTGATGTAATTTGCAGAATCAGTCACTTGCCATAACAAAGAAGATAAAAAAAAATGCAACTTTAAGGCATAAAGTCTCATCACCTGACACGTTATGCCAGAAAGTTAGAATTTTTACTGGTCACAGCGCCAGGCAAGTGTTCAAACATTATTTGGGATCCTCATAGGTGCGGGTAGATTCCAAAAATAATTCCAAAAATAGACTTTATAAATTTCAACATTTACCAAGAGGAAGTTGCAGCGTATTTCATTGCAAAATAATTCCGCGAAATTGTGTCATGCAATAATAACGAAATAATCCTGCCTCTAGTCGATCAACAAAATTTTATGATTGATGTTTTAAAAGTGAATAAAAATTTTCCCTCAACGAAATATGTATTTGAAGTAACTTTCAGAATCAGCAAACCTTGCCCATTATGAATTACTTTAACAAAACATCTGAGGATGCCTAAAATTGTTTGGACACTTGTCTGGCGCTGTGTAGGGTGTACCAAAATATCTCAAAACCCTGTGGTTCCGGGCTTATTCAATAGGTTTTGACCTCTTGATTCCAAAAATACCCTTCTTTTGATTTTTTGCTTTTTGATCCATCCTACCGGTACTTCAAGTTTAGAGGATTTTTTATAATTTTCTAATTTGAACAGAGGAAGTATTGTGAAATCTGGTTTGACTCAAAGATTTCTATGGTTGATGATGGAAAATCATATTCTTACTTCATTGATGAAATAATAAAAACTGATGGTAATGATACAGATGTGCTAGTTTTACATATGAATGTAAATAAAAATTAACATGATACTCAATGAAATGCCTCCTCGCTTTGCACATTTATTTTTTCTGATTAAATTTTTAATATTCTATATTTTAATTTGTTTCATTAAGGTGATACAGACAGCTATAAAGACTTCTATGCAGTTCATAAGGGCATTGGGCTAAAAATGGGGCATTCTCTGGCTTATTTTAAAATTGTTAAAAACTTTTGTAACAGATTATATCTGTCATGTACGTGAGGAATTTCAATTTGCCTTGATGAGCTTAGGCTGCGCATCAGTTTGGCAGCACTTTTTGGTCTTGAGTTCGTAATTTTGAGTCCATGGACATCAAAATGCAAAATTATTGAAAGTTTCTCATGTTTTCCATGAAAAGAAAAACAATATCTTTTTTGGTATTATTTTGATTCTACAAGCACAAAAATAAGATTCTTAGAAAATTTGCAGTATTGTTTCTCTTGAATATAAAACAAATAATTATTTGTTATTATTTTCATTTTCCCAAATTTTTCTTTCTTGTGTCCATTGACTCAAAACCACAGTCTCGAAACCAAAAAACGTTGCTAAACTGATATGCAGCCTTAATATTATGAAATTTGTGAAAATATTCCACAAGACAATTAAGAACAACTCAGAAAATTTCCCCACTTTAAATTACATGTTTCAATTGTATTTTTATGACAGAAATTAGACAATTTTCCTTCTTTTATATTCTTTTGAAAATCTACAACCAATAGCTTTCCATTAGCAGGCAATTAATATTGTAAACATGTATCCTTTAAAATCATAAAATTCGCTTTTCAGATCATTCTTCTTTTGACTTTTCTATTTACCGGTTGTTTTTAGACAAATGGAAAGGATTTGTATAATCTCCAAACGATTTGAGTTACCATTCATTTTACTCCTGAAAGTCTTGGAATATTATTAATATTAAGCATTTTCTACATTTCTAAAGAAACATTCAATGTTATATGTTTCAACCATCAATACTATTTACTACTTTATCCCCTTGAATTGCAGGCTTTATTTTTGACACTTTTTCCCTTAATTAAACAGGGATAAATTTCGTATTTCGTGGTTTTGGCGTTTATTGGAGCTCAGTTTTGGTAAAAATTCTCAGTTTTGACAAAAATTTTATCTCAGTTTTCACTAAAATGCTGAGTTTTTCAAAAATTTTGGTTGAAAACTGGCGTTTTTAGGCTATTTTTCAGAAAAATATAGTTAAAAACTGCAATTTTACCAAAAAAAGTCCACTTTAAAAAATCTAAAAATTTTGTAAAACGTGGTTTTGCGATTTTTTTCTCAGTTTTTGGAAAATTCAGCGCTCCGTTTTTGAAAAATTTTGTCATAAAAAAGCCTGAAATAGAGCTCTTTAGCCAATATCAACATTCGGGATTATCTGCCTTTGCACTGCACTCAACAACAGAAGAAAAATGGGACAATCAGAATTGTCTCCCCTGACTAGTCAATTTCAACGGGACTGTTTGAGTTTCTAAACTGTAGAATTGAGAAAGTTTGGCAATGATGAATTAATTCTGAGATAAACTCTTTTTTCTTATAAGCATAAACTTTATAAGCATACGAGGCTCAGATTTTGGGATTTTTACTAAATAAGGATAGGCATATTATCAATAAAAAATCTGAAGCTGGGCTATGCTTATAAAAAATTTAGTGTATAAATTTTGATCCTCAAGACCAATTTCAATGTTACGTAGTAGTACTTGATTCTATTAGCAGAGAGTGGCTTGAGTAAAATTGAAGATAAAATTGTAGGCCCCTAAAATTGCAAAATTTGAATTATTTAAAAACTCGTTGGGAACTTCATATGATACGCATAAAAATTGCTGTCTTGAAAACAAAAGATTCCCAGAGAAATTTCCATGAGGTAGAGGAGATTGTTTATATGCTCTTCACTCATATGTACGTAAGAAATACGCAAGATAAAGTGTGCCAAGAAATCTAGGAACACTCTCAATCAAATTTCATCATACAGTAGTTTTGTTATATCTTAAAGATCTTCAGGCTCTTACAAATAGAAAGCATAGTATTAGTATTCATACTTGTCGAAAGTGTGTACAGAATGAGTAAGGTCTGGCAAATGATCTTAAAATATGATGTTCTGCCTAAAATTAGCCAATTTTAAGGTGCAAATTTAAAATCAAATCATGAGACAAACATATATCTATAGTTTTTTGGGCGAATTGCTGCATCCAGTTCTTTGCAAATTTGCCACATTGTCATATTGTCTGATGAAGGAGGAGCGAATCTTGCAAAAATTTAGAAATAAAGTCTTAGGCTCCGGACTAAGTTATGTAGTGAAAGTTTCAAATGACCTGTATAAAGGTGGCACCATCCAGAAAAGTTTAATAAGGTGAAAATATTAAGAATGGTGAAGAAGAATTTCAAGAATAACCTGACCCTGCCACCCCCTGGGCAGGAAAATTTTACTTCATAAAATGGTACACAATGGCATCTTATTATGTGGATAAAAGCCTGTACTGAAGCAAACTTGATGTGCCCAGGGGGTGGCCGGGAGAGGTTATTTTTGAAATTTTTCTTCACCAGGCCTCATTTTTACCCCTATCTAACTTTTCAAGGTGGTGCACCCTGGTCTGAGCAATTCTTTAATAAGACAGAAATAAATGAATTTGAGTAATATTTGTGATTTTGTACCTTACTCATTAATATAATAGCAATGGACAGTTTTTTAAACACTATCTTTTACTTGGAAACTGGGATTCACTTATTCATTTTCGATATTTGCCAGAGTATAGGTTAAGAAAGATGATAAATGCTATTCTGCATGTTTTGAACACCTGCCGCTGTCTAAATAAGGTGTGCAATAAAATAAATAAGACATTAGAGAATTTATTGGCAAGACTTGCAATTTCAAATTTTTTGGAAGTATACTTAACAGACCCTCTCCCAGTGGTAGGAACTATCTGACCAGAATTTTTTTCGATTTTCTAATAACCACCTGGGCAGCTTATTTGATTCATATAATAATGTTCTAGCCAAAAATTTTGATCATGACCCTTTGCAAGTGGCCGTAAATGGCCATTCAAAAATGGGCCCAAAAACAAGGTAATTTCAATGGAAATCAAAAATTGTATTTTTGAAGGCCTTAATGGGCGTTTCTGAAAATTCCAAGCGCATTCTTGGATTTGGGGCAAAAAATTGATAAAGAAAAGTGTCCTTACTTTTTGAATTGGCCGTGGCCTTAGTCATATGTTCCTGCCATTTTTCCATTTGCAGACCTCTAAAGACAGACATTTTTAGAATATTTGCACAAGTTTTCCTAAAGCTTGCTTACATGCGTTGGATTGGCAAAGGATAGACCTTCAAAATGCAACAAGTCCCATCCAGAAACATTGTGTGTTTATGGAGAAATCAATGAAAGAATAAGAGCTATTTTTCACAAGAAAAACCTCTGTCGTAAGGGGAAATAGTACTTTTTCACAAGCAAAAATGGCTCTTGCTCTTTCATTGATTTCTCCATAAACATGCAATGTTTTGGGACGGGACTGGTCGTGGTTTAAAGGTCTGTACTTAGCCAATCCAACGCATGTAAGCAAGCTTTAGGAAAACGGGTGCAAATATTCTAAAAATATCCATCTTTAGGAGTCCAATGGCCGGTCCGGATGGCAAAGACCGAGGCCAATCCAAAAAGTAAGGACAATTTTTTTATTAATTTTTTGCCCCAAATCCAACCATGTGCTTGAGATGTGCATTAAGGCCTTCAAAAATGCAATTTTTGATTTTCATTGAAATTACCTTGTTTTTTGGGGCCCATTTTTGAATGGCCATTTACGACCACTTGCAAAGGGTCATGATCAATTTTTTTGGCTAGAACATCATCATATGAACCAAATAAAAGGCTCAGGTGGTTTTTGGAAAATCGAAAAAAAATCTTCTGGACAGATAGTTCCTACCACTGGGAGAGGGTCTGGTAAGTATCAAAAATTTGTAATAGAAAAAAATCCTTTATTTTTTATACATTTTCAATGCTTTGAAAACACTTTAGAATGTACAAATGCAGGTAAAATTTTCATAGCAGTGTTTATTTATCGACTTAATTATACTCTCAATAAAAAATTATTTTGAAATAATTTTGGTCGATAGGAAGGTGAAAAATATTAATATTTCTACAATTTTCAGTGCAAGACTAGAATACTATTTTTGAGTCAATTGTCATATCAGTCATCAGAAATCAAATGCAATGCAAAACAAAGTATGAGATAATACGCTTTTTATGAAACTAACAAATTTTCTGGTGGAATGAAAAGAATCCAAGAAACACGTGACTGCTCATGTCAATTTTTAATTCCCCTTCTTCTATTGTGTAAAGTGACGTTTATAAAGAGCAAGATGAAATAGAAGTTTTAATTTTGAACAAATTTTACAGAAAAAGACCTCTGAAATTAAGCCTTAAAAATCATTTCGTATTTTTGTACGACCAAATGTTTCTGAATCCTCGGAGTTTTTTCATTTCTTTCAAATGAGTATTTGAAAAATATTTATCATTTCTTAAAACAAGCAAATTTCAAAACCTAGGTTTTTGGAAAATATTTAGTTTATGAAATATTTCGCAAAATATTGGAAAATTTGGCTCTGAATTTCTCAAAAATGTTTGCAAATATCCTGCAGTTTTTGCCTCACTAAATTTTAATAGGTTCTTGGGTTTTTCTGTATATTTCTAGGAAAGATGTTGACAATCAAATTCTAGGAAACTTTCCAATACGACTTAAAATTGCTTCCAAATTTATTGATCTTTCCGAATGTTACTTTTGGCGAAAAGCATTTGAATTTTCTGAAAAAGAACATGTTCATTTTAAACATAAATTGATTTACATATTTCACTTGAATCTTGATATTTCTCCGTATTCTGAAGAAAGCTCTAACTTTCCAAGCTGAAACTCAAATTCTAAGAAACCTCATGATTTGAATTGCTCCCAAATTTACTTTTCTTTCGAGATTTTATTCACAATACTCTCTAATGGTCCTTTGAATTTGATATGTCTCCAAAGTGTTCTGTAAATTTAATGCAACTGATGATTTCTAGTCAGGAAGAACAAATTAACATCTTTGCTATATAGGATCTACTTTTAGGATAGGTTCTGAGAATATAACTTGAAAAATTCAGTGAAAAGAAGGAAAATGAGTGAATTTTGGCAGAGAAGACTTTTTGAGATATATTTGGGAAGGGACTGAAACCGGAGTCATTCTAGACTCTAAAAATTCTAATTAGAACATCATAAGCCCTATGGGCAATTTTCAATTCACCAAATAAGGCAGACCGCTTTTTTCAAAGTGCCAAAACTATTTTTTGGGAATCTCTGTTTTTACACAACTTTTTGAAAATCTTAAACGTGCGTCAGAAACAGGAAGATATTTCCTTTTAATAGAATCAATATAGGATTCAAAAATCCTAAATAGCAGTTGTGATAATCGTTGAAAAGCGTTTAAAAATCTTTTTTTGCATGAGAAAATCATTTAATTTTCTGTACAATGTGTACATTTACAAAATCATACACTCCTCTCGGACACACTGTAGGCCGTTGACTTTTTTCCTGTCTTACATCTAAGCTGTTTATCTCTCTGAAAGCAGCTCAGAAAAGCAATTTTCTGATGAGATTGATACGAAATGAATAACCTTCTGTGAACCACTTGGCGTCAGACAGACGTGAGGAAAAACAAAACGTTTCTCATCTTGAAAAAGTGCAAAATTAAAACTAATTAAATTTTCATTTCATTCGCCTCCTTATTGGTGTAAAGAAACTTGATTTGAATTGTCTAATTAAATATTTGATTACCAATCATTAATAATAACACTTAACAGGATGAAGTTGCATTTTAAAAGGAAAATTATACAAATTGGAAGTAATTCTTAACCCTCACCACTCGATACTTTTGAAAATTTTGAAAATGGGCTGTTTTAAGTTCAATCAATGTCAATATTAATGAATAGCTCAATTCAAACTTGGAAAAAGTTGCATTTGGTCATTTTGTAGAATCCTTTAAAATTTAGTACGAACCTGGGAAGAAATGGCCGATTTCATAAGAAGAGCTGTTCGTCAAACGCAAAAGACAGCCAACAACTAGATTAAGAACTTACACACTTTTGAGGCTTTTCATTTTACAGTACTTTTAAGAATTTAATTTAACCCCTAAACACATGCGGTGGTGATACACCGTTTGTTTTGCATAAGAATAATGCATATGAAAAAAACTTTGTGACAGACCGCGTGTGGATAACAGGCTTTTTCTTTGACGCTTTTTAGACCCTTAAAAAAGTTTAAAAATTTGTATTTCGTGGTTTTGATGATTTTTTGGGCTCAGTTTTGAAAAAATTTCTCAGTTTCGGAAAAAACATTTGCTCAGTTTTGGAAAATTTCTCAGTTTTTAGGAAAATTTTGCTTAAAAATTCGTGTTTTTGGGCAATTTTTGGGAAAAATTGCAATTTTTGCCTTAAAAATCACAAATTTTGCACTTAAAACATGACTTTCTGAATCTAAAAAGTTTGTATATCCTGGTTTTGCACATTTTTCTCAGTTTCGAGAAAATTTTGCGCTCAGTTTTGGCAAAATTTTTGTCAAAAAACAACCTGGATAAGGATTAAATTGATCGAGAAATGGAATTTTAAACTTGACTGAAAATGTCATACAAAAATAATCGAAATTATGTGAAGCCAATAAAAGTTACACCATTTTCTCTCCACTAAAATGGAGTCAGTGACAAAAGTGAGCAGGAAGGTCATTTTATTTTATTCCCTTTCAAACATATCGTCCATGTAGCAATTTTTATCGTACTGAAAGGGTAAAAAGATAAAAAATAATTATCATTGAACTGTTCAAAATATGATTTCAGAAGAAAAGGTTGGGTACAAATTATGATAAATGATTTGGAAACTAATTTTTGAAAAATAATGGCCAAATTCTATTTTTGTTTTTGCGCCCTGTATTTTTCTTTAAACGAGAAAACATTTATGAAATTGAAAAAAATCATCAGGACACATATTCTAAAGTCAGCCTTTGAGAAAAAGAGTTCAAAAAGAACTTCCCAGAGATTATTTCTTCCTACATAGGTTTTGAACTATCAACAGGCTTTTTTATGCCTTTCCCGTTAATTGACATGGGGAAAATTTGTATTTCGTTTTTTTGCATTTTGACAAGAAATTTTCTCAGTTTTTGCGAAAATGCTAAGTTTTTAGAAAATAAACATTGAAAAGCAACAATAACACTATCTTTTGGTCATTAAATCTGCATAGGATTCTTAACTTTCAGTTCATGTTTATTACAAACATAATTTCTGATCAGCTTACGTGATAAAAAATAATTTTTAGAGCAAAAAATTATTACTATCTATTGAAAAACAACAACATTATATTTGTAGCTTTCAAGACCTGTCTAAACCACCAGTTGATTTTACTGTGTAGGGCAATTTTTTGCAATTTTTCAATAACAAATTAGCCAAAAATGCAATTTCATTCCCCAAAAGTTGACTTTTAATAATCTAAAAAATTCGTATTTCGTGGTTTTACGATTTTTTCTCAGTTTTCAAATATTTGGTGCTCCGTTTCTGAGACGTCTGACATTGCAATCTTTCCATGTAAGAAATTATTTCCTGCATTATCTTTTACTAAAATAGTTTGGTTAAGAATTTGTCAAGTAATTTCCGAAATATTTAGGAAGTATATTTTAAGTTATTTTGGTTTCAGATGTCTTGAATTTGCAAGTATGTTTATTTTTGATTTTCTCATGGGAGAATGACACACTTTAATAATCTGTGTTGATCATAGAAATCTTATGTATAATCAAGATAAAGTTTCCCCAATCTTGTCCCAAATTAGAAATAAAGGAAAGTCTTTCTTGCTTTAATGATCTGTTTTGTAATTGAAACAATGAATGAATGTAACTTCCAAATAAATATTATCAATCTCAATAAAAATGTTGATTCCAATAACTTTTTCGGCTGATCTGTTGCAGTTTAAATTGAAAAAGTTATATAAGCATTTCGAGTCGTAGCCGGCAAGAGAGGAAATATTTGAAACTCGTCCAAATATTAAGTGCACAAATTTTTGCCCATACTTCTGTTTTCGGTAAACAACTTTCTGATGATTAGGCATTGACATAATTAGACTAGAAAACCTTAAATTAATTTTTTGGTTGTATTGCATCTCATTCATCATCTGTAGGGTAAAGAATATGACACGAAAAGTTTTCTTATTCAAGAAATATTTTACTTAGATTAAGGTTCACAAGAATGCTCGAATAACTATTTTTTTAGAAGTAATATTGCATAAATTACAATAAACACAACTGTGATAAACGCCCATTTGAACTATGTGGGAGTGTCACATGAAACAGCCCCCGAAAAGAGGCTTTGCCTTCATATTTTATCAATGACATGCAGCTTTTATTTAATCAATTTTACTTCCGCTCTCCATTTCTATTTTCAAAATTAAAAAAAGTTTCATAAAAACAGAGAATTTCACAAAAAGTTTTTTTGCACTTTTCTAAAAGTGTCACATGGTCAAGGTCTAACTGTGTCCAAACCAGAGCATGTGTGTTGACCAAATTTGA